>JAQHUG010000156.1:3464250-3485189 GCA_028555095.1 Dicrostonyx torquatus
TTAGTGGACCTTAGCCATTAACAAAGGACATTAAGCTTACAGCTCACAAGCCTGCAGAAGCCAAATAGCAAGGTGAACCCAAAGAAAAACACATATAGATTTTCCTAGAAGTCAGAAGCAAACAAGATCGTCAGACAAAAGTTGGAAGCACGGGTGTGGGGATGGGGGTGGACCTTTAAGATTCTTTATGTTGCTGGGTGGTGTCACACACCTTTAATCCCAGCATTCAGGAGGCAAAGACAGGTGTATGTCTGAGTTTGTGGTCAGGCTGGTCTGTGGAGCAAGTTCTAAGACAGCCTGCATAGAGAAAATTGTGTCTCAAAAAACAAACTTTACGTTTTAGTTTTTGTTGTAGCCTCATGCTTCTCAACCTTCCTAATACTGTGACCCTTTGGTATAGTTCCTCAGATTGTGATGACCCCAGACAATAACTTATTTTACTTCATTTCTGTACTTTTGCTACTATTATCAATTGTAATACAAATATCTGTGTTTCTTGATGGTCTTAGGCAGCCCCTATGAAAGGGTCATTTGACCCCCAAAGAGGTCGTGACCCATAGTTTAAGAATCCTGTTCTGTCATACTGTCATACTGTACAAGGACAGCATGTGATTAACTCTTTTATGTATTTATGTCTATACACACAAATTCACATATTTTTCTAGATCAAATGTTATTTCCTTTCCAGATATGTGTTAAATGAATCCCAGAGTCGCCAAAATTCATCTTCATCACAGGGTTCTTCTTCAAACAGTGGGGGAGGTTCTGGAATCCCACAGCCTCCCCCAGGAATGAGCTTTTATGCAGCTAAACGAGTTATTGGTGATAACCCATGGACGCCGGAACAGTTGGAACAGGTATTGCACAGTTGCTCATCATGGGAGTTGTTCTTGAACACTTGCCCCTATGAAGTTCATGGAAGCATGTGCAATGTATTTCCTGTATATTCAGGTTAAAGTCCTAGGGAAAGGGAGGAGTGGGAAATGATCTTAATGTCTTTCAAACATTGCTCACGTCTTTCAAGTATTTTGCATAACCCATTTTTATATTGAGCAGATTTAGTTTTCTATCATTTCAATTTATAATTATAGATCTTAATAATTACTTAGCTCCTTTGATGCAATTAAATTATAATTTATCTTTCATTATTCAGTTTTTAGGGCTGTCCATTTTGTGTAGTGAGGAACCTCTGTACTTCACAAGTGACAATGTGGGGAAAAGCATGACTCCCTTTTATATTTCTTTTTGGGGTTTTAAAAATTGGCATTAAGAATTTTATTCTGGATTTAAACAGGACACAGATGTTCTCTGAGCAGCTTTTAAAAATGACTGGTGCTCTACAGAGAAGGTGCCTCCCTGTGTCTGTCATCAGGCACCTCAGGGAAGAACAGAAATCAGTATGTAATTATTTTGGAATTCAAGCAACATGGGTTAGTCCTCCAATCCTTCCTTTATTTCTCCATAGCAGTCGCAATGATTTGATCCTTTTCTTTTTGGGATTGTAAGTGACCGTTGATCAAAAGTGTTCCCAGGAGAGGGAAAAAAAAGCAAGTGGGGCATTCTTGCCACTCGAAAATTTAAGAGTATTATATTCAATGAGGGTTATAATTGATTAGATTTACTTCATGCTTGTATGTCTTCTATTTTCCCTCCTTAAACCATAGTGTGAGGAAGGTAAATAGAATAGAAGCCACTCTATTGTGTGTGACCTGTGGCAGGCTCTGTACTGGGTACTTCGAGTACATTATCTCATTTCATCCTCACAGCTACTAATGAGGTAGCGAAATTGAGCTCCTTTTCTAAAAGACACTGAGGTTTTGGTATTCACCAAGGTCTCACTTATGTTATTAGACTGGGAACCTAGTCTTCTCAGAGGCTTAAACTGTGTATATATTGGAGAGTGGTAGTTACTGTTCACTTAGAGTCTTAAGTTAGGCATTGCCGAATTTATAGGTCTTTGTATGGGTTTTGTCTATTTCATAACCTGGTGCTAAAATGGTTTAGCTTTAAAAATGAAAATTTATTTTTGAATACCTTTTCTTCCAAATTAGTCAACTTTTTTTTTTTCTAATTAAAGGTAAAGGTTTAAGTAGTCAGGAATAGAATTGAGGGGTGCTGGAGATACAGCTTAGTTGTTGAGAGTGCTTACCTAACATGCATGAAACCACAGTTGAATCCTGGCACTCCATAACCAAGATGTTATAGCAAGGAGGTTCAAGGTGTTCAAAGTCATCCTTAGTTACATAATTTATTTGAGACCCTGTCTCAAAAATAAAACAAAACAATAAATAAAAACAACACAAAAAGCAAACAAAAACCCCACAGTACTGCTCAGTGATAGAGTGCCTAGCAGGCAGACTTAGGGCCTTAAGTTCAATTCGTAGCATCTCAAGGAAACTGTAACAAAAAAGTTACAGTTTTGTACCTCCATAGTTAGCTATGTCTTGCTCTCTTCCCCCTCCCCACCCCCTGTGTTTGTATGTGTATATAAACAGTTTTTATGTAATACATTCTTAGTTGTCACAATAGTTTTGTCTTTTTACTAAATTGTCTTTGGGGATTTAAAACAATCTTGTTTGGTGTTTGTGTAAAATTTAATAATGTAATATTTTTAATTTTTATTGATGAGAATCTGTCATTTTCAGTTTTCTTTTATACATTTTTGTCATGTATTGTGTATTTGACTTTGGTAACCATCCCTTTGCAACCTGTATTAATGATTTCTTCTCTTTTCAAACTGTATTTCTTATAAGAAAGTTACGTTGATCAGGGAGGAGAGGTAGGCCTTTGGTCATTTGCACTTTTTTTATTGGCATTCTTTCTTGTTCCATTTTTAAAAATTTCTTTCTCATTTAATAGTATATTTTATCATTTCTAATTTACATATCTGAGAACTATTGTGTAACTGGCTTTTAAATTGAAGATGTAGTTTTGCTTTTCAGGTATATTTGTCAGGAATGATTCATAGTGAAACTCACAGCTCTTTACATTTCAGAAAGTTCTTCTTAGACTCTGCATGGCATTTCATTGAGCTTGCTTCAACACTACTGTTGGATTAGAGCTGCATTTGGATTGACTAGAGTGGGTTTGAAGGCATATTCCCTGATTTTAGTATTTTAAGAAAGCAGAGGACAGTAATACATATCTTAGCAATAGAGGAAAGCTCTGGAATGTGAGACGTTCACATGTTTTTTCTCACAAACATCTATAGAGCACGTTGTTCTTAATATAGCAACCCTTTTTACCTGGAAGCTGCAGATGGAGACTTAAGTCTTGATCAGTCTAGGAAGATTGTGTAAACTCGGTAGGGAGACTTTTATCACTGTCAGAGACTTGTCTCTAAAGCCTGCCGTCATCACTTACTGTGTATTTTAATGTCTTAAACCTTGCCTCAGTTTCTTCACCTAAAAATTTCTATAATAATATCTACTTCATAGATTGTGAGGGTTAAATGAAATTATAAATATTTATGATTTTGTACACTTGTCTAGTACATTATAAACCTAAGTAGGAGCTCCTACTGTTACATTGATCCATGGTTTATGACCATGTTGCTATGTTAAACAGTACTTTTAGTGCGTGCTCTGTTTCCCTGACCATTCTGTCTCCTTCCCTTCACTTATCTACAGTGCAAATTGGGCATAGTGAAATTTATAGAAGCTGAACAGGTGCCTGAACTGGAAGCTGTTCTCCACCTGGTGATTGCTTCTAGCGACACACGCCATAGTGTGGCCACAGCAGCAGACCTGGAATTGAAAAGCAAACAGAGGTAATTGCTTCCTTGTTAAAGCTTTCATAATGGAAAGATCAGAGTTCTTAAAGCTTTGCAAGGTTTTATGCAGTGAGGTATTTGGCTTAGGAAACTGTGACACATAACGTAGTTTGTAAGTAAATAAAGTTTACCAAAGAGCAAAATTTTGTGTCAGAGAACAAAAGCTATTTGAAAATGCATTCAAAGCTGAAGTAAGTTAGGAATGCCATCATGAAAAAATGAAACTTTTGGCTAGACACATAAACTAAAAGTTAATGTTAAAAATATTTACTGTGAGAACTCCTTCAGCCAGTAGCCTACTTGGGCGTGGTCTCTTGTACTATAAATACAGATGTAAAACTTGTATGGCCTCTCTTTCTTGGCTGCTAGATTCGGTTCCTGTTCCTTGCTCGTCTAGAGGCCTGTGATCTGTGAGTCTGCCTTAAAATAAAGAACCCTTTACTATACTCAATTCTGAGTTAGTGTGGAACTACTTTATAGCATCCATCTATACATATTAGACCCAAAAAGTAATTAGTTTTTAATTCTTTTTTTATCTCAAACCAGTTAAGTTTACTTTTAATAATGAATGTGTATATATTGTGGATACTATAATAGAAACCAGGTTTATGGAAAGGATTGCTGAATAAAACTTAAGTTTACATTGAAAAGAGATACAAATAGCAAATAGGCTTTGAGAAATACTCTGTATAAAATAAAAATCAATGGAAAATGAACAGTGAACTACCAGTGTATACATAGGGTTAAATACAAGCTTATAGCTGTTGATAAATCCATTTAAATTTCTGTAAAAGTGCTGTGTATTATATCCTGTTTGAGCAGTGAGTCATGAAAAGAAATTATACACAGTAAGTCTGGGAATTTATTCTCTAATATCATTCCAAAGAACAAAAGTATATTTAGAAATGGCATAAATTTAGTCATATCATGGCCTATAGTTATTGAAAAATAAAAACAAATTTAATTTTCCACAATGGGATAAATAACCGTATAGACTATTGTTTCTTTCAAAAATGTAAAAATTATATAGCAGCATATAAAGTGCTCCTCAAGTAGTAGTAAATAAAGTAGAATACAAAATGATATAATATTCTGATTATAAAATTTAAAATGATAAGTACAGAGACTGAAGAATAATTTAAAAATAATCTATTTGGTTAAAAAAATAAAACCAAGCTTAAATAATAGTGACTCATAATCTCAGCCTTGGGGACAGGAGCAAGAGAATCATAAATTCAAAGTTAGCTTTTGATATATGTATATATACTTAAAATTTATATCATGAGGTTTTAGTAATTGATTTATAAATTTTGAGATGGTCTTGTTATGTAGCTTAGGCTGTCTGTAGACTCGTGTCCCATACCTGAGGATTACAGGTCTACAGAACCATGTCCTGAAGGTTGATGAGTATATTCAGTTTGGCTAAAATAACATGTTACAAGACAGGAATATGAAAATGTCATAAAAACTTCTATAAATATTGTATAATCTTACTTTGCTTCCTCCAAGAAGACCAGTGCAAGGAGGTATATTAAACTAAGGAAATGAACTTAATTGGCTTAGTTTGTTCTCCTGTTAAAATGTTTGATTGGATAATGTTGATGGCTGCGAGTAGCTTACAACTAAAGGGCATATAAAGTGGGATATAGCAGGGCTTCTTTAACTTTTTTTGTGATCCTTTTTCTTTGAGATTTTTCTTACGTGACTGTGGATATATAGTGTATGAATATTTGAAAATCAGACATTTGCTTGTAATAAATCATAAACTTATTTTAAAATAATTTTTACTATACATATAATTTTTCCATTTATTTATGATGAAAGCAGTTTTTCTCTATTAATAAAATGGATGTGCTTGTTCATTTTTACACAAAGAATTAAATCTTGGCTGAATATTTGATACCTTAAGACAGATCATCTTTAATTTGCTTCAGGGCCTATTGCTTTTTTGATTTTATAGTGGTTACTGCTAGGAACACTGCTTTTCCTAAATATTGAGTACAAAATGGCAGAAGTTAAAAAGCATTTAGAAATTACTGTACATTCTGTCCTAATCCTAAGCCAAAACCCATGCAATGATTTTTTTAAAGTTTAATTCAAGTTGCAATTTAGCAAGTTTTAATCAAATATTCTAACATGATAAAATTCAAAGATAGACTCATTTGATTTTTCATGCTGAGGAATGATGGTAGGAAAATAATAGAAGTTTTATTTTCTGTATTCTAGCCAGTTTCTATAAGAGAGGGAGTGTATAGTAAGAACAGGGAAGTTTATAACATGCTGGTCTTTGATAGGAGGCAAGGGGTTTCCAGCCAATGTTTGCTTGTGTTGTTTGACTGAGACCATATGGGTGCAGTGCAAAACCTGCAAATTGAGTGTTCAGAGCAAAGGTTGCAGGGAAACTGCATGATTCAGCGTGAGTCAGCACTGCCAGAAACACTGGCTTCATCACATTTGATTTTGAATGAATTTTTGGTTGTTCCATATTTAGAAACTTTACTGCTCAGAATTTGTTATGACCCATATTCAGTAATATGATTCCATGTGGAAGTCTGGACCCAGAGTTTAAGGAGAGGGACATAGAGGGTGATAGTCATGATCTTATTTTTGCTCATGTCTTTTATTGATTGAATTTGAGAGCCAAGCTTAACCTTGCCACACTAGAATGTGAAAATTGCACTACATTTTTTTCTAACCTTTCAAGTCTCAAGTTTTTTTTTTTTATTGCTCATAACTTAGAATATTTCTGAAATCCATTCAAGGGATTTAGTTTTGAAGTGTAAAAAATGTCTTCCTTTATTAAGATTGAACTGGCCTTTTTGGTAACCATGTTGTAGATTCGATTGTTGGAAGTATAAATGTAATTCCTTGATATATTAATTAATTTTGTTTTTTGGATAAAATGTTTATACCATGAAATTATATCAAGAGATCAAAATTCTGTAGAGAAAACACATAGGTAATCCCCATTATTCTTTTTAATAATTGAAATGGGGACAAAAATAATTTTAACTCTCTCTATTGAAACCTCCCATAGTTTAATTGACTGGAATAACCCGGCCATCATTAATAAGATGTACAAGGTATACCTTGGGGACATACCACTGAAGACAAAAGAGGTGAGTTGCTTTGGTTTAGTCTCACATCAGCATAACAAACATTGTGTTCACATCAACTGTTATTTTTCCCTACTTAGTTTGTAAGCTAAATTCATGTTTTATAAAATACTAGTTTTAAGCCATGTTTGTGTATGTGAATTAAACTCCCAAAAGGTGAATTTAATAGCTCTGGTGTTTTCCATGTCATTGTATAAATAATAATGATACCTTATGTAGATGAGGAATTCACAAACTTTTTTTGCTGTTATTTTGGGCTCTGTAGACATTATAGCCTCTGAGGCTGTAACTACTCAAATTCTGAAACATGAAAGAAGCAATAGGTAGTAGATAACTGAATAGACATGGTTGTGTTTCAATACAATTATGAACTTTGATACTTTCCTATCATGTATTACATTCATGTATTACAAAATGTTATTCCTTTTTTTCCGTTTAAAGGTATAAAAACAATTTTTAAAACTCACAATTCATGTTGAAATACATGGTGGGCCATGTGTGGTCTATGGGCTATAGTTTGCTAATTCCTGATTATAATCTAGGGCAGCCTCAAAGTATCATCATTGTTTAATAAGTTCTTCACTGCACCAAAGTATTCCAAATCTCAGTCCAAACAGTGTGATTTGTGTGTTTGGTTTCTTTCTTTTTGTTTGTTTGTTTGTTTTTTGGTTTTTTTCAAGACAGGGTTTCTCTGTGGCTTTGGAGCCTGCGCTGGAACTAGCTCTTGTAGACCAGGCTGGTCTCGAACTCACAAAGATCTGCCTGCCTCTGCTTCCCGAGTGCTGGGATTAAAGCGTGTGCCACCACTGCCTGGCTTGGTTGCTTTCTTTTAAGGTCATAAATATTAATTAGTAGTTCTAGTTAGGTTAAATTGAGTGGTATAGCAGAAAGAACAGCGAGATTCCTGGATTGTAGTTCCAAATGTCTGCACTCAAACACATGTGTTAAGAAGAGATATTTGGCTAATTACTCAACTCTCTACTTCATGTTCTTCGTGTGAAAATGAAAGAATTGGATAGATTATTGGTTTTCAGATTATAGTCTTTCCACCTCTTTGGAATAACAAAGAACTTCTCAGGGAATCTGTAAAGGCAAAAAATTATTTGCCATATTTTTATAAGTTGATATTTGCATTGATGGCATGAGGGTAATAGTGTGTGTGTGTGTGTGTGTGTGTGTGTGTGTGTGTGTGTGTATTGTGTGGGATAATACCACATATTAAGGCAAAGCTATGCGCATACTTATGGAAGGAGAGGGGAAGAGGAAGAAACAAAGGGAGAAGGAGGGAGAGTGCGAATGAGAAAGGAGAGAGAGAAGGCAGAATGATTATGTTTTATCTTAATATCTTGATGAAGCATTAGAAATTATTTTACTTGAAGAATAGGTAAGTAAGCTGTGGTTAATTGTGATTGGTATTTTGGCAGACCTTTTCTCTCAAAAGAAAGGAAAATGATAACATACATCAAAAAAAATTGAAGTGATCCTTTTTTTTCTTTTGAAATACCACAAGTTAAACTTTCAAGGAAAAACTAAAATTGTGGAAAATTTGAATATTGACCCAGTAACTTAGCAATACATTTTCTGAATAGTTAATGTAGAAAAAATACTTTTAAAAAATATGTGTTGGGGCTGTTTTATATTGAAATGTTTGCTTAATGCAGTAAAATAGTATTTTCCAGATGACTAGTGATGTTACAAAAGCATATAACCTAAGGACTCCATTCAAACGGTAAGGCAGACAGTGGAATTCTATTTAAAAGCATTGTATGAGCTCAACAACTTGTCTTAAACTCTAAATTATGACTATGCTTTAGGAAACCATTATTTAGTAAGTTATGCTATAGAGTCAAAGATCTACAATTACTTAACAGTTACTTTAAAAGGGGCAGAAATCATCTCTATTTTATGATAATGTGTCTGCAAACTGGATTTTATCACAGCATATTTAGTTCAGAGTATGGAAATACTCACCTCTTCCCTAGTAAAATGGTTTCTGAAGATAACTTCCAAAAACTATAAAGTGATGGTGTTCCTCAGTAATTTTTTAAAAAAATACCAGTCTGTCTTTAAAAAAAAGTGTTATTTATTTAAATATTAACTTACTGATGTTTCAGATTTCCCAGTTTTAGTATTTAATGTAACAGTTGGTAGTTGGTGATACTGATAAAAGTAAGAGCTTTTGGAATCTTTAGTAAATGAATCAATTATTTATTTATTTATTTGTTTATTATGTTTGAATGTTTTGTTGTATGCATGTATGTTTGGTTACCATGTGTGTGTCTGCTCCCCACAGAGGCTAGAAGGTGGCCCTGGATCCCTTGAAACTGGAGTTAATAGATGGTTTTGAGCCACAATGTGGGTGTTGGGAATTAAACCCAGGTCCTCTGCAATAGCAAGAAGTGCTCTTAACTGCTAGGCCTTCCCCCCAGCACCTAGGAATCTTCCAGTAATTTTAAAGAGTAAAAAGCCACAAATAATTTTAAAATGCATTATAATCAAACATGTTTTTCACAGGGAGCAGTTCTAAAGCCAGAACTGAAAAGAGACCCAGTCAGTACCAGAGTGAAGTTAAAGATTGTCCCTCACCTCCTTCGTTCTAGACAAGCTGCTGAAACTTTCCCAGCTAACATTCAGGTAATCTGTGTTGTCCAAAGGGGAAATATTATTTGAACATATAGCTTTACTTAGAGAAAAAATGGTATTAATGAATAGTCATGAAATAGACTGATGTGTAAAACAAAGACTAATAATAGTTTTATTTCTAACATAAGTGTATCTGTATAAATTATTTTGTAAAATTATATTACAAAATATATTGCTTATAGTTTCCATTCACTTGAAGAATGTGATGGTAAATCCATTCAGAATAGTTTTTGTGATCATAAGAAACTAAAACTTTGTGTGTTTTTGTGTGTGTGTTTGCATCTTTCCCCCCAAAATATTACCATCATAGTTATGTAAGTGAAAAATCAGGCAGTTGACAGTTTTGACTTTGTCTTTTCAAAGTCCTTTATCTTCTTTGCTTAAAGATGATATTAACTCACACTGTTGCTTATTGATTTAATGACTACAGAAGTCTTCTTCCCTGTCTCCAGGCTTGTCATCTGACCCACATTCAGTCTGTCTTCTGTATTGACACCAAACAATCTTTGTGGTGGGAAATTATCGAACTGTGTTGATGAAGGGTATTAGATCATTTTTTATCTTTTATCTTTAAGTTATGATTGTCTCAGCCCTCAAGGCAAGTATTTGGGGAATTGTCTTAGGGTTTCTGTTGCTGTGAAGAGATACCATACTTATGACAATTTTCATAAAGAAAAACATTTAATTGGGGCTGGCTTTTAGTTTCTGAGGTTTAGTTCATTGTCATCATGACAGGTGGTATGCAAGCAGACATGGTGCTGGACAAAGGAGCCTGAGAGTTCTACATATTGATCTGCAGACAACAGGAAGTGAACTGTGTTTCTCGTTGGGCATAACTTAGGAGACCTCAGAACCTGCCCCCTTCCCGATAGTGACATACTTCCAACAAGGCCATACCTCCTTGTAGCTGCCTTAGTATGGCCATCCCCCAGTCAGCACCAGGGTAAATAAGAAAATCCACGAAGCTGGTATGAACTAAACTTCTTAGGAAATATCTTTTTCTCTTTCTTTGGGTTAGACTTTTCTATCTGAAGGGAAAAATATTAAGGAAATACAGACACTTTCTGATGGTAACTTTCTCTTGTACTTCATCATGAAAAAAATCCTCTCTGAAAAATCTCTCTTGCTTCTCTACACAGCTTCTTAATTAGCTCTGCATCTCTCCTCCTAATGCTCTATTCAGCAGCTTCTCCCCAATTAACTCTACATCCTTCTCCTTGCTCTCTCCTCTCTTTGCCCCACTGCTACTGCCCTCACAGACAAACTCTGGACAATTATGAGTTACATTTTCAGGGCCTGACCCATTCACACAATACATGAAAACTAATGTATTTTCTCTCAGGCTAGGAATATTGCATTGACCCCCACACATAGTTCTTTCCCAGACAGAAAATGACATTGGAAATCAAAACTTAACAATAACATTTAGCTGGACCTTGAGTGGTAGGGAGTATATGCAGACTAAAGTTGCTTTAACTTCTGACTTTGAAGTAGTAAAACAACACCTTGGAAAATTGGCTTGTTTATATGTCTCTAGGGGAAACCAGATACTTGTCTCTAGTGACAACCAGCCTACTTTGAATTTGTTCTAGAGATTAAAATGTTAGCTGTCTGTGTCAAAGGCTGTCTTTGTGACTGAGAATCCTATGTCAGTCTGAGTAACATAAAATACCCTAGTATTTTCTATTCATCAGAGTTATACAGGATTATCTTCTTGACCATTCACAGCTATGTGTGCTTAGTAAGTGTAAAACACACTACCAAAGGGCTGTAGAAAGAACCCCACAGCTGAGGTATACTAGTGGCTGGCACTTGAGATATAGTCTTTCTTCTGTCTTTAAAATTGTGGTCAGATGTACTTGGAATTTGCCATCTTAATTGTTTTAATATGCAGTTCACTTTTTAAAAAAGGTCCCATTGCTACAATTCTTTTCATCTTACAAAATTGAAACTCTGTTCATTGTCATTTTTTTATATCCTTCCAATCATTATTCTGGTTTTCATCTTCATGAATTTGGTTTTTTTAGGTACTTCTTTTTTTTTTTGTTTGTTTTTTGTTTTTTCGAGACAGCGTTTCTCTGTGGGTTTGGAGCCTGTGCTGGAACTAGCTCTTGTAGACCAGGCTGGTCTTGAACTCACAGAGATCTGCCTGCCTCTGCCTCCTGAGTGCTGGGATTAAAGGCATGCACCACCACCACCTGGCTCTAGGTACTTCTTATAAGTGAAATTATATAGTCTTTGTTTTTTAGTGACTAGCTTATTTTTCTAAGTACCATATCATTGAGGTCTATCTACTGTAGCATGTGTCAGGATTTTCTTCTTTTCTAAGATTAGATGTCTCATTCCTCTGTTTGGATCCTTGGCATTTTTCACATTTTAGCTTTCATGAATAATGTAGACAGTTTCTCTGTGTCCTGGGAGTTGCTCCCGAATAACCACACTGGAACTTATTATTAATTATTAGTCCTTGGCCAATAGCTCAGGCTTGTTATTAGCCAACTCTTACATTTTAAATTAACTTGTATTTCTTATCTATGCTCTTCCACATTTTAAATTAATTTGTATTTCTTATCTATGCTCTTCCATGTGACATGGTATCTTTTCTCAGAATAACAAGTTCATCTCCTTCTCCTCACATTTCCTCATGAATCTTAGACTCTTTCTCTTCATGCTCTCTTTTTGTCTGCAAGGCCCACCCCATCAAAGCCCTGAGAAGGATATATTATCTGAGTAAACAGAAGTGCAGAGCAAGTGATTTCCAAAATTAAGAGATGACAGAAAAAGCTGACTGCCTGGACAGTCACTCAAAGTTCTTCTGTAACATTGACCCATCCAACTTTGGCCTATAGGCCTATAATATCTGATAGACATTTTTGAGAAGCAGGGAATTTTGAAGGACCCACCTACCTTGTCTTGGTGAAGTTTGGCAGTCACTTTTTTTCTTTTCATGCTGCTGGTCCAGTTTGGACAGTATACTGTCAGCAGTTGAGGCAAAGGCAGTTTCTTTTTCTTTTTCTTTTTTTTTTGTTTTTGGTTTTTCGAGACAGGGTTTCTCTGTAGCTTTGGAGCCTATCCCGGAACTAGCTCTTGTAGCCCAGGCTGATCTCGAACTCACAGAGATCCGCCTGCCTCTGCCTCCCAAGTGCTGGGATTAAAGGCATGCGTCACCACCGCCCGGCTAAGGGCAGTTTCTTTACCCAAATGGCTAGCTTTTGCTATAAAGCTCAATAAAGAGTTTCTTTGATGCCCATTATCCTCTTTTGAAGTAGATTGGTGCTGTTAGGAACAGGTGTGTCTCACTGTCATGAAAAACCTTAGGTTATTAAACATATTAAATGCAGTATTCTTTAGGTCTTTGATGTGTTTGAAAACCATCTGTCTTTATAAATATAGCTGTGTATGACCTTGAAGACATACTTAGCATGACTAGTTTGACTTTATAGGTGACTAGCTATTAATCTGTACTCCTTAATACATAACTTTTTTTTTTGAGACAGGGTTTCTTTGTAGCTTTAGAGCCTGTCATAGAGCTTACTCTGTAGACCAGGCTGGCCTTGAACTCATAGAGATGTACCTGTCTTTGTCTCTGCCTTGTGCTGGGATTAAAGATGTGCACCACCACTGCCCAGCTATGCCTTACAGTTTTAAGTGAGCTACATAAACGCAATACCCTAAACAAGAGTAGAAACAAACAGTATAACAAAATTAGCTTTAAATTTGTATTAATAAACCAACATTCTTATGAATATTAAATATTTTAAGATTAATAGTTGTTTTTTTGGAATAAAGTGGATCTATAATATACCCTTTTTTGTATCATTCCTATATCATATACTCTTTTATTCCTTTAGAAAGATCTTTGCATTTAACTCCTTTGTTTAGCTTTTTTTTCTATGACCAACCCCTAAACAAGGACAAGCCTTCATAATCCATTGAATAATTGAAAGCCACCTTTATTCTACCTTTTGGGAATGTGGGTGAAGTAGTTCTCTAGACTACTTACTGTGGTATCTTTGGGGGAACCTTAAGAAAATGAGGTAATTGTTTTGTTTTGACTGGATTAGGTTGTGAGGCTGTACCATCTCAGCCAGCAGCCTTGAAACTGATTTGAATGTAGAGTTCTGAGGAGACTGTCACATGCATTTTAACATGCTGGGTCATCTGGGTCATCTGTTTTTATTGGAGTCTGGTCTCTTTGCTCCAAAAATACATAAAGGTAAAGGTAACATGCATATCTACATTGGTACAAGTACGACTGTGTATTGTACCCAAGTTAGCCAAAATGATTTTTTATTTTATGTTTGAGCAGGTAAAATATACGTTAAGTGTTTTGCAAGTTTTTGAGGTTTTTTTTTTTTATGTTTGTAGCTGGGATTTTTAGGGGTCTTCTGCAATCAAACCTGATCCATATTAACCTGGAATAAATCTGCAATCTCTTGTTTCCTGTGGAAAGAAAGCAAAACCCCAAAGTAACATTTTTTGACTTCTTTTTTTAAAGTTAAGGTAGCCATAAAGTATCTTTGTTGGTTCAATTTAGCAGTCCAGTTCACAATTTCATGTTTATCAGCAGCTGTCATTTGCTCATCAGCATTCAAAAAATTCAAAATCAATACAATAATACACGGGATCCAGACTACCTATGTATTTTCCATCTTTGTGTGACTTTTTTTCTTTATATTACTTTGTTCTTTAAAGATTTTGTTTTTAGACCTCTTTTTCTATGATTGTCTATTCCATTTTTCTTTTTTTCTCCCAAGCCTATGTACATTTTTTAAACACATTGTAACACATGTAGAGAATTTTTTTCCATTTTAATCTGTCCTTACTGTGTATCTGTAATCTCTTCTGTCTGCAGCTTCTCATTAGCTCTAGCTTCTTATTGGCTAACTCTTGTATTAATTTAACCCATTTCTATTAATCTATTTATTGTCACATGGCTGTGGCTTACTGGGTAAAATTCACAGCATCTATCTCTGGTGGCTCCATGGCTTCTCTCTAACTCCGCCTTCCTTCTCCTATGCTATAGGGCAAGCTGGTTATTTATTCATTAACCAATAAAAGCAACACATAGACAGAAGGACATCCCACACCATTTCTGCTTTTCTGTTTAAACAAAAAGGAAGGCTTTAACTTTAACATAGTAAAATTACATATAATAAAACAGTTACTAAGCAAGAATTACAGTTACAATATTTATATCTGTTTTATCTTTTATCATAACTAAGGAAAACGGTAACTATAATTATAAATTCTTCAACTCCATCAAAGGATATAATATTACCTATGTAAACAGGAAGTACATTGTAAACAACTTCCAAAATTGTAGAATTGACAGAGACATCTCACTGCCTGGACAGTCACCCAAAGTTCTTTTGTACTGTTGGGGCATCCAATCTTCAGCCCACAGTCCCATAGTATCCAGCAGACTTTTCTATGAAGCAGGAAATTTCAAAGACAGTTCCACCTATATTGGCAGTTTGTCAGTCACTTTCTTCTGTGTCCTTAATGTGTCTTGCAGATTCTTTTATGAAGCAGGAAACCCCCAAGACCCTTTCTCACCTGTAGGCAAGTTCAGCAGTCATTTCTCTGTGGGTCCTGCATGTCCAGTCAAGCTGTCTAAGCAAGAGCAGTTTCTTGCCCAAATGGCTAACCAACTCCATAAGGAACCTCTTTGATGTCCATAATCCTCTTGAAGTAATTGGTGCTGCTAGGAGCAGACATATCTCATTGTCATGAAAGGTCCTAAGTTCTTAAACATTTTAGATGCCATATTCTGAAGGTCTCTGAAAGATTTGATGACTGTATCTAACTGAAGTATATCTTTGTACATCTAGAAGACCTAACTAACATGACTGCAAGCTTGACTATTATAGGTGACTACTTACCTCTATTTCTTAATTATAAATGAGCTGTACACAGTACCTTAATTAAAAGCAGAAATACACAAATAACAAAATTGACCTTAAATTTGTATCAATTGAGCAAGATCCATACCAGTGCCAATTTCTGTAGCATATCCCCTTTTAAATGTAAAGAAATATTTATAAAAAATATTTGGTAATATGGACGTAGTTCTCTCCAAACTGCTTTCTGCTTTTTATTG
This sequence comes from Dicrostonyx torquatus, assembly GCA_028555095.1. Lineage (NCBI taxonomy): Eukaryota > Metazoa > Chordata > Mammalia > Rodentia > Cricetidae > Dicrostonyx > Dicrostonyx torquatus. The sequence continues at coordinate 3,479,885 of JAQHUG010000156.1, forward strand.
GGCAAAGTAATTTTTTGAGTGGTGTTTAAGGCAACCTTTCACGGGGTCTTATTCCATCAAACCACACCAGCCTGGAAGCAATCAACAGTTTCTCATCCTCCGTTGAAACAAGAAAAGAACCTCTTTTCCAAAGTACCATATCCTTAGACCCAAATTTGGAAGTCATGATATCTTTATAATATACAGGCTGGTTTAGCTTAGCGGCCCATACAATAAAATGTCTCTCTATACTTAGCTCATTCACAGTCAAAAAATTCAAAGATAACACAATAATATACATAATCCAGATTCTTTGTGAATTTTCCATTTTTACATGGCTCATTTTTACTCTATTACTTTTTATCTTCTTCTTTTTTTTTTTTTTTGGTTTTTTGAGACAGGGTTTCTCTGTAGCTTTGGAGCCTGTCTTGGAACTAGCTCTTGTAGACCAGCCTGTCAAACTCACAGATCCGCCTGCCTCTGCCTCCCGAGTGCTGGGATTAAAAGTGTGTGCCACCACTGCCCAGCTTCTATTAATTTTTAATATTTATTATCTTTACTCCTATAATCTATGACTATCTGTATTCTGTCTCTTTAAAGACTTTATGTTTTAAAAAAAAATTTGCTTCTTTTTATAACGCTCTGTACTTTTTTTCTTCTCTCTCTCAAGCCTACGTACATTTATCCAACACTGTGACCCATTTAGAAGTCTTTTATGTATGAATCTGTCCTACTGTGTATCTGTAATTCTTTCTGTCCAGGAGCACTTTTAAAAATGCTAAGTGCTTCTTAAAATCTAAAGCTGCATAATATGACACTGCCTGCTTGCCCTGCCCAGTCCAACATGGTGGAGCCGCTTGCAACCGCTGAGAGCTGCCCATCACACCACTCCACTTCTAGCACACAGCTGGTCTGTGTTGCCACCAAGCAAGCCGTAGCCCGTTGTTCACAAACCCCATCCAAATGCCTGGTCTCCTGAAAGAGCCGGAGGTCGCGCTGGCAGCACGGCCCAGAAAGCTGGCATTTTAAAACGGCATGGCTTATTTCTTTTCCTGCTTCAGCTGAGTCAAGGAAACTTCTCTTACAGGAGCTATGGCATGCTGTCAGCAAACATCAAGAAGCTGTGTTAAACTCTGTAGTTTTGTGTCTAGAATTAATCTCTCTCAGGTTTTTAAGTGGATTTTAGTTTTCCATGTTGGTGCCAATTGTACGCAGAGTTTCCTCAGTGTCCTGGCATCCACTCCCAAATAACCACACTGAGGCTTTTCATTAATTATAAATGCTTGTCCAATAGCTTAGGCTTGTTATTAGCTAACTCAAATTAACCCATGTTTCTTACCTATGCTCTGCCATGTGTTTGTACCTTTTCTGAGTACAAGTTCATCTCCTCTCCGTATCTCCTCACGATTTGTAGACTCCTCTTCCTCCCTTGTGCTCTCTTTTTGTCTGCAAGTCCCACTAATATCTACCTCTCTAGCTATTGGCCCGTCAACTTCTTTATTAATGCAATCACAGTGACATATATTGACATTGTTACGGAATATTCCACAGAATAGTGCTGCTATGAATGTTCAAGCATCTCTTTGAAGCCTTGCTCTCATTTCCTTTATGAATAAATTCTACTTCTAGAATTGTTTGATTATATAATAATTTACAGTTTTTGAGGAACTGCCAAGGTTTCATGCTGACTATATATACCATACAACCTTTCTTCACATTCTTGGTAACACTTAGTTTTGTTTTTGATGATAGCCTTCCTAGTGTTTATAAGGTGATGTTTCTTTGTAGTTAGCTCTTTTGCTTTCTTCCTCCACTCTACCCCATCTCTCTCTCTTTCTCACTCTCTCCATTTCTCCCCCCCCCCAGTTTTAGTTTTGTTTTTAGATGGGGTCTTGTTCTTGCTTAAGCTGATTTCTAACTTGTGGGGTTAAGCTGTCATTTTGCCTCAGTTTCTCAGTCCTAATTTTGAAGTTTTTGTTTTTTTACATTAAGGAGTCTGTCTGTATCCGGGATATTAGTCCCTTAATTAAATTCATTACTTGTATTTTTTTCTTCCATGCTGTTTCTATTATTAACATTAAAATTACTTATTTTATTAATTCTTTGAGAGTTTCTTACAACACATTTTGATCTTTTCTCTCCTCCAACTTTCCCCAGAGTCACACCCTGCTTCCCTACTCCTTAAACTTACAAGAAATTCCTTCAAGATCAATTTGTGCTGCCCAGATAGTGGAAGTGTGGTCTTCCATTGCAGAGTAGTTGACTTACAAGGGGTTATACTCTCAAAAGTATAGCCCTTTTCCAGCAGCCAGTAATTGCTAATAGCTGCCCAGTTAGGAGTGGGATTGTCTAGCCAACTCCATCCTCCATTCTGGGATTTGGTCTACTTTTAGCTAGCATAGTGTCTGTGCTTGCTGTCACAACCATAATGAGCTTCTATGTTCAGCTACCTTACTATGTCCTGAAGGTAATGTGGTTTTCTGTAGTTATCTATCATCTCTTACATCCTTTGCACTTCATCCAAATTTATCCCTGAGCCTTGTGGGAAGGGTGTGATATTAATGTTCCCTTATTCTTTGCTCTATGGCCAGTTATGTGTCACTATTAATCACTATCTACTGCCAAGAGAACATTTTCAAATGAAGACTAAGAGATACATTGATCAATATGTATAAGAGGTCATTAGGAGTCAATTTAATACTATCTCCATTTATATGTGTTAGTTAGCGTTTCTAGTACTGATGAACCACCTGTACCAAAAGCAAGGTGGGGAGGGAAGGATTTATTTGGCTTACAGTTGTACAGTGTAGTCCATCATTGAAGGAAGTCAGGACAGGAACTCATAGTAGCTTGCACAGCCCTTCCTATACTATGGAAGCTTTCTGGTAGGGATGAAGCTTGTAGGTCTGTATAAGCTTTATTTTTGCCATGTCCTTGTGACTCAGGAATATTGTGTCTTCAGTAATAGGGTCTTATTGTCAAGTTCTATAGGGTTACCAAGAGCAGTGACAGTAGACTCTGATGATGATTGGGGGGATCTGTGACTCTTTTGCTAATCTAATGGAAACAGTTTCTATATTGGGAGCCTTCTTCTCAGGTATGTCAGTTTTACAACCAAGATTAACCATCATGCTATGTGGTAGTTTGAATGAGAATGGACCCTGTAGACTCATGTATATTGAATGCTTGGGACTTAATTCTTGGAACTGTTTTGGGAAGTGTTAGGAAGTATGGTCTTGTTGGAGGAAGTTTGTTACCATGGGTGGCCTTTGACATTTCAAAAGCCCATGATAGCCCCAGTTTCTCTCTCTCTGCCTCCAACTTGTGGATCAGTTGTAAGCTCCCAGCTCCTGCTTCTAGCACCATGCTGGCCTGTCTGCCTTCATGATCACTGCCATGATGGTTATGGACTCAGCCTTTCAGTAAACCCTCACCCACTGAAGTGATTTCTTGTATAATTTGCCTTGCTATGGTGTCTCTTCACAGCAATAGAAAAGGGATCAAGACACACTGGAAGTCTGCTCCCAGTGAGTTGTCATGGATTTCAATACTAGAAGACAATTCTAGCCCTGGCATATTCCATATACAGTATTCTGTGTATTATTGAGGAAACAGGAAAGTGGTTAAGAGTGGTGGGCTTTTATAAGCCTTTTTCAGGGGTCAGGGTAGGACAATATTACCATCTACACCTACCAGCCTATCATTTAGGCACTTTGGGATTTTAGTCAGCTCTGGAAAGAAATATGGTGTTTGGACCACTCACCTTAATTATTCTTTGCTGTGCCTGTGACCACTCGTTCTGTCAAGCTGTCATGGTCTGAGCCTATAGCCTGCTAAGATGGGTATAATACTGAGGGAAGAGCATTCTCCATGTTACTGTAGTCTTCCTGTTGCTCAGGTGGACTGGTAGGCAGTGACTGCTGCAGCCAGCCACAGGTGATGCGGGCTGGATTAGAAGTCTGGTTGATTGGGACCTTGTATCATTTTAGCACTGGGGCTGTCCCAGAGCCTTCATCAGCTGACAAATTGTGGTGTTGATTGCTTTGTTCCATACAGCAAATGAAGTCTTGCTTTTCATACTATGCTGCCTGATTTTGGGTAATTATTCATGACAGAATTCCCTTGCTACTGTTGTACTTAAGTCACATAGCTACAGGGAATCGTACAGTCTTGGGAAGCTGTGATATATACCTGAGGCTCACTTCTAAATATCTATGATGTGAGCCAAAACTGGGTCTGCCTTAGGCTCTGTCAGGTCTTTGCCTGATATTGGGGCAGATATAATGACTCCAGATAAGGAGTAGCTGCACCTTATGTGAGCTCTGTCTTGTGTACAGGGCTCTTTATTTCTATCACCATGGGCATGGCACAGAGCTCCAAGATGTCTTAAGCTGGTTTTGGGGCTCTGGATGGAATCTTCCTTCCTGTTCTGCAACTGGAGTTTTCAGGGGTGATGAAGATAGTTTTCAGTTGTAGTTCCAGTGGCTCAGTCTGCCAATACTGAAAATAGTGTTACTAGTTCTGGAGGTCTTCTAGGTGTGGGCCCGTTCCTGGATTTCAAGACTAACACCTGGATGACTTAATTCCTTGCCTTCCCCGAAGGAAGAAACCTTTCTAAACTCCACATTTTCCTGTTTCTAGTTGGAAGATGAGGCTAAGAAGTACTTGTCTCCTGCCTTTTTCAGTGCTCCTCCTTTTCTTCTACTTTATTGTTGTCTTTGCCATCCATCTTTGGTATCTTTGTCTTCTTTATATTCCTTCCCTTCTGTCTTATTCGAATGGGCTCTTACCTTGTTTCCTTAGTTCTTATGAGGGCAGTTTTATGTGTCTATAAGGTGATTTCTGGGCAGTCTTAACCCAGACGCTGTCTTCCTCTGCCTTCTTCATAGATTACTTTTAGGATGTTAATTTTCTTTTTATTTCTGGTTGAATGTTTTTATCATTTAAAGATGAGGAATTTTACAAATCTCCATAAATTGAAATAACCATAAATTTTTCCTTCTCTAGTCTATTGACATCGATTATTGGAGCAAAGCAAATATTTTGTCCCTGAAACTTTGTTTTTCAAGGGTTAAATCTTTACATTAAGAAAAATATTGTTGTGTGTATATATGATATGTAGTGTTGTAATGATGGTGCAGGCTGTGTTCCCAGCATCTGAGAGGAGTGAGGCCGTTTGTTCCCAGCACCTGGCTCTCGGCCGCGGCCGCACGGCTAGCTTATACCCGAAATGATTACACACAAACTGTATTCATTTAAACTCTGCCTGGCCCATTATCACTAGCCTCTTCTTGGCTAACTCTCACATTTTTTTTTTTTTTTTTTT
>JAQHUG010000156.1:3487148-3521665 GCA_028555095.1 Dicrostonyx torquatus
CAGAGTACAGAAGAAATCTGTGAATCCTCTGGAGCTAGAGTTGCATGTAGTTTGCGAGTTGCCCTGTATAGGTATTGAGAACTAGAGTTCTTTATAAGAGCAGTACTAGCTTTACAGCGGAGTCACTTCTCTAGAAAGCTTTGGGTTTTATATATTGCTTAGCTTCATTTGTTGCTAATTTTTAAAAGAGATCATCTGAAAGGATATTTTGGTTTTCATTTTTGTTTTTAAAGCTGCCCAGAAATCAAGATTAAGCCTCTAGGCCCTATGCTTTTGAATGGTCTCACTAAGTTGATAAATGAATATAAAGAGGTAAGTGACTTGTCTTTTAAAGTTTAACGTTATAAGAAGACGAAGGGAGGGAGAATGGGTTGTCACCCCCCCACACACAAATAAAAAACACAAAAAATATGTTTTCAATAAATTCATGATTTGGCAAAATGGTTTGCTGTTTATTATATTTTTTGTTTTCTTTCTTTTTTTTTTTTTAATTTTAAGGACCCTAAATTGTTGTCAATGGCATATTCAGCTGTTGGAAAACTCTCCAGGTGAGTAATGTCTTTTCTTCTTCTTCTTTTTTTTTTTCTGTGAGAAATATCTGTTGAAAATTGAGGAAAAATTTATCTCACATTAACAGTGGATGGAGGATTATTTAAAATTATTATGATTCTGACAGGAAATGTATTTTATGACAACAGGCTGTTTAGAAATACCTTTAGAAATACCTTCTTTTTTAGAAAAGATTTAAGTTTGTCTTTGAAAATACATTACCATACTAAATTTAGTCTTAAAATTTGTTTTTAAACTGAATTGTGTCAAAATCATTATCATTATGGTTGCATAATGAATTACATTATAGACATTAGGTTAATCTTTAATGTTTTTATTGTTTCTTATCACTAAACCTCCCAGTCCCATCTGATATTACTTATGAGTATGAATGATCCTGTTTTCAAAGATTTGTTTCCCTCTGCTCAATATGATTTCTTCACTTCAATTTCTTCTGGTATCGTCTTCCTTCATTTTAAACTGGAGGGAAAAAAGAGATGCAATTGATTCCGTGGCTCCAGCAGACATAGGCTGTGTATCGCTCTCCTTTGATGTGAAGGGAAAGAAGCTTCAGGGTTCAGAAGAACGTGACTCTAGATCAGCTCGCAAGCACAGTTCTCTCAAACTCTGTCCCTTTATATATTAGCATGAAGTAGCAAAGGCTCTTACTATTATAGATTTTCCTTTAAATTACAACTTAATATCTCTTCCTTCATGTTAAAGTCTGGAATGTTTAATTACTTTAAAAAATATGTGGCTCCTGAAGAAAGTAACCTGATGATACTGACATCCTTAGTGTGTGAAAGTGTGTGCTGAGGAATGGTTGGATATAGTTTCATTTCCTACCCCTTTTCATCCCACGAAAATTGATGATAATGATATTCTCACATTCTCTTACAGTCGAATGCCCCATTTGTTCACTAAGGATATAGCTCTTGTGCAGCAGCTTTTCGAAGCCCTGTGTAAGGTAGGGAAACATATTGTTAAGTTTACACTTCTGCACGGGTACTTTCCTGGAAGTCTGCTGGGAGGGAAGCACCATTTTTCTGTCTTTACAGGAAGAACCCGAGACTCGACTTGCCATTCAGGAAGCGTTATCTATGATGGTTGGAGCATATAGTACTTTAGAAGGAGCACAGAGAACTTTAATGGAGGCACTTGTAGCTTCATATTTAATAAAGGTAGGCCCAGCTGTGTAAATGACAATGGCTAATAGAATATACATTTTTTATATTAAACTTTTAAAAGTTGATAAGTATAAATTGTACATACTTAATGGCTATAATTTTCAATAAGTGTGTACAATTGCATAGTATTCAAATTAGGTTAAATAAAAAAAATCTCCTTTTCTAGCTTTTTTTGAAATATGTAATATTTTAGTATCTGTAGTTATTTTTCTATATATTGGGACTCCAGAACTTTTTTTTTTGTATCTAACTCATTTGGTACCTGTAGACGTACTCTCCTCTTTATCCGTATCTGGTCTACTCTCAACTTCCATGAGATCACCCTTTTTAGAAAAGTGTCTTAGAAAGAAAAACTACACAGGAGTCTAAGAGATACATTGTGAGATTGTATGACATTTGTCTTTCTTTGCCTATTAAACTTGTCTTCTAGTCTCATCCATATTGTTGCATATGATTTTACTTTTTAAATTATTATTTTGTAATTCTTATATATTTCACTTACGCTTTTGGCTGGAGGAATATGTTGGGGGAAGGTACATAAAAGTAAGCCTTTAGCAACAGTAAATTTTCAAACTGGCCAATTTAATCAGTTATTAATCTAAATTAAGGAAATATAATTGCATAATTTAGTTTCTGCTCTCAAGTCATTGTTAACGTCAGAACAAACCTGAGAGAGATAGAGCTATTTTTGTTTCAAATTTATAGTAAGAAGGTCATATTCTATTCTTTGAAAAACATATGGATTTCACTTTGTAACTAAGAGTTTGAAAGTTGGCAAAGAGTGATGGAGGTCTCACAATGGCCTTGGCTTCGAGTTTGGACAGAAATGTGTATGTAAACAGAGATTCTTTTAGTTAGGATCTTTGGTCTATTTGCAGGATCCTTTTAGACCATAGAAGTGCTCATTACGTAATGTCAGAGACTTCTAAGTAGCATGATCTTAAATAGGGCTAATGGTATAGTTCAGTGGTAGAGCTCGTGCGTAATGTGTGAGGCCCTGGATTCAATCTCCATGTGTGGCCCCACAAGGGAACTCTTGAACACATGATTTATCTTGATTCATATTGTTTTGGGCATGTGTTTATTGATATGTTAAATTTGTATACAATTAGGTTGACTTAGTACTGGATTGAGATGCTGAGAATTATGTCTGTCTGTCTGTTTGTTCAATAGCCTGAAGTTCAAGTTCGGCAAGTTGCAGTGAAATTTGCTAGCACGGTGTTTCCCTCAGATCATATACCTTCCAGATATTTACTCCTACTGGCTGCAGGAGACCCGTAAGTTTAGAAATGTCAAATTGAATTTGGGTTAATTAAGTATATTTTAAAATTACTAAAATTTATGTTGGTTGCAAAGTTGGCTGATGAAATTTAGAAGTAGTTTTATTATGGATTTAAAAGTATATACTTCAGGCGATCCATAGTCATATAGCTATATATCTATATGTTGAATTAGCATGTATGTCTAAAATATATGACACATAAATAATAGAGATAAAAAATTATTGTGAAATAGTCAAATGTAAATAAAGCAAACCTCATAATTGTATAAATAATATAATTATACTTAGATATATAATTGTGTAGAGAGGTCCTCTAAAGGAGAAAAAAGGATTAATGTCTTTGATTGCTTAATATGCTTTTTTTTTGATATTTCATTTTGTTGATAGAATATCTTTTGTATCTAATATATTAAGATTTTAAAATGAGGTTTTCATGTATATATCTGTGTGTGTGTGAATTATGTTATTGCCATTCTAAAGTGTGACTAATGTGCTACCTGCTGCAGTAATGAGACACCTCTTTTATCATTTAAGTATTGCTGAAATTGATAAATGATCTTAAGCCATTATGTAAATATAATAAAATATATGTGTGCCTATTCTAAGAACTCTTATTAAATCTATTACCTGTTTTATAGTCTGACATCTTAATATTTGTGAAGTACTCTATATCTGCCATATTATGTGATTATTATATCTTAATAATTTTTTCTTTTAAATAAGATTATCTTATTTCAGGTCTAAAATAAAATTAAGCTTCCTTTTATTATTTCTATAGTCTCCCTGTAAACTCTGTGGTCAGTTTAAAAATTATTGGAAGTTACTGGATAACTGTTTGAGAATTTTAATTGGTTTTGTTAGGTTTGTTTGGTATCTCCCTTCAGTATGAATTGTATGTATTTTAAGTAAGTCCACCGAAGACAGGTTCTGACTTTTGTTTTTTGATCTTTATTTCCTTCTTAATCATTTACATTTCAGTTTGGTTACAGTGGTGGTTTTGATTGTTAGTCTCTTTTTTTTGTTGACCCCACCCACCTTAAGTTTTCTAGTGACATGCCAGATATCCTAGTATCTATGAGTTAAGGTAGCAATTGGTGTTAGAATAAGATTTCAATCTAGGAACTTAGACAAACCTTAGCCAGTATTTTTATTTATACCACAAAAACTATGACTAATTTAGTATTTTATTTACTTTTTAGTTTAATAAAAATTGTTCTGTTCAAGCAAGAAATCCTCTAGCTTTGCCTGCTTGTTCCTTCCTGCCACTCTGTAAGGTACTCTTAGGAATTCAGGACCAGTTCAGAGGCAGTTGAGGAGTTTTGAGAAGACTTTTGTGATATAGAAGCAAAGCAAAGCTGTGAGGTCATTTTTTAGGTGTCATGAAATAGATTAGTTTTTTGTTTTTATTTTTCGAGACAATGTTTCTCTAGCTTTGAAGTCTGTCCTAGAGCTTGCTCTGTAAACTCACAGAGATAGACCTGTCTCTGCCTCCTTAGTGCTGGGATTAAAGACGCATGCCACCACCTCCAAGCTAGATTAGGTTTTATAGTTGTGTGTATTAATGCCGTTCAGGCTCCAGCTTTTGTAGAATTGTAGACAAACTGCTAAGAAGTATCAGAATTGATGTTGGTTTGTAGAACACAGGACATGCTACTGAGTTTTAATGTGTGTTATAGTCTTTGTGATTTAGTTTTAATAAGAGTAAAGCACACAGATAGATATTTGCATAATGAGTTTCAGTAATTACTGTCTTTTTTTTCCCTGTGAGTAAAAGTTAAAGATATAAGTCAGGTGAATCTCCAGGTCTCATTAAATTACCCAAAGGTTGTAAGTTTTTATTTTACTTTTCATTTATTACTTATATAGCCAAAAATGTATTCAAGACAGTTTGTCAGAACTCTAGCTGTCAAATAAAATTTCTGTTTCCATTCTTCAAGAGATGACTCTTTCAGTTGGCAAAGTTTATTTTTTAATTCTTATTTGTCTCTCTAAAAGACGAGAAGAAGTCCATGGTGAAGCACAACGTGTGTTACGATGTCTTCCTGGTAGAAACAAAAAGGAAAGTGCTTCTAAGCAGATGCCATCTTTTCCAGAAATGGTATATTACATTCAGGAAAAGGTAGGAATTTTATCTATAGGCAATTAGTGTGAAACATATAATAGATGTTGGAGTAAAAATTGACATTTTAAAAGTAAAAATTCTATACTTAGATATTAAATAGTAAAGTTTCTAGCAATCATAGTACTTACAGTAAGAGGGAGCTACAAAGTAAGCAGAGAAATATAATTCTTATATACAATTGATTTGTTTAGCCTAAATATAAATGGTTTGTAATTCTTTTAATGCTTGTCAGCGTTGAGTATGTTGAAGAAAATTTTCCTTTGTTATGACATAGTTAAAAACACATCTTTAAAAAGATTAAATTTGATTGTTTTGCTAATTTTATTTCCTCTTTAATGACACCAGATGTCATAAAGTAAGGATGCTTTGGAGCAGCTCAGGCTTTTTCTACTATTGTTATCCCATATTCTTTTGTAGATCTCTGTTTTGCACAGTGTTTCTGTGGCTGATTCAGAGCATTGGCAGTAGTAATCCTCAGCACTGACTGTCCTACTTTTTATGTTGGTCTTGTTTTGATTATGTTATGAGGGACATATGCATCAGGAAAATATTTTGTTTTGAAAAGACAAATGCAGGTGACTGTTTTGTTTAGAAAAATGTTTTTTTAGAAAAAAACAAATGCATGGGATGGAGAGGTAGCTGAGTGGTTAGGAACATATACTGCCCTTGTAGACCTGAGTTTGATTTTCAGGATCTGTGTCCAACTATATGTGACTACAACTCTGGAGGATCCAATGCATCTGTCCTCTGTGGGGCCCTGCATTCGTATGCACATACCCACACCCAGATACACATGCATTCACATAATATAAAATGATAAAAATAAATCTTTAGGGCTGGAGAGAAGACTTAACAGTAAGAGAATTTGCTGTCTTGCAGAGGACCTGGTTTGGTTCCCAGCGTCCACATGATACCTCACGATCATTGTAACTCTAGTTCCAGTGGATCTGACTTGAGTATGCATATGGTACACTTAGATACATACAGGCAAAACATGCATATACATAAGTAAAAATTATTAAATTTTAAAAAAGAGAATATCTTGAAAAAGTCAAATGAAAGGTGCTGGAGAGATGGCAAGGAGTCAAGATCACACTGGCTTTTTTCGACAGTACCTGGGTTTGATTCCTAGAATTCACATGGTAGTTCACAACCTTCTCTGTCTCCGGTCTAGGGGCTATAATATGCCCTTCTGGCCTCAACATACTCTGCATGAATGTGATACACAGACACATATTCTGGCAAACACCCATATACATAGAGCAAAATTAACCTTAAAAAAAAAAAAAAAACCCAAAACACCAAAGACATGCAAGTCAGAAATAGAAAAAGAAGTACAGTTATTTTGAGCTGAGTAAGAGAACAGTTAATTTTCAAAAATTTAATTGTTTTGGGCTTATTTTTATTAGGCTTCCCATCGGATGAAAACTCCAGTCAAATACATGACCGGAACCACTGTCCTTCCATTTAATCCAGCAGCATTTGGAGAGGTAGGACTTTTGTGTCTTCCTATGTAGTGGCAATGAAAACTAACATTATAACTAAGGTGTGTCTAATCCTTTGCATTATATTAAACTCATATTATGGTATCCTTGTCCTTTTAGGGTGTTTGTTTTGACCAACAAGGCCTAGTATTTGGTAATTTGCTTTGTTTTAATTCATAGTTAACTCACTGAGGTTTCCTACTCACCTCCTACCCTTGTACCAGGCATCAAACCTGGAGCCTTAGAAATGCCTGATAAGTACTCCACTGCTGAGTCACCCTAGATTCCCAGTCCCTGTCTTTATGACAGAACAAGGTACTCTGCATTGGTTACTGTTGGGCTTTTGTAATAAGTTAGATTTGACTTTTAAAGCCAATACACTGTTGAAATTGCTAAGTTTTCTAGGCTGGAAAGCAAGATAGGGTTTATCACATTTATTGAGTATTAATTTATCACATCTAAGGTGGATTTTATGTTTTAAATTACTGATTTGCACCAATTAAACTGCAATTAATCTTGTTAGAGTAGGAAGACGACTGGGGTATAGCTCCTTGGTAGGGTGTCTGCTTAGCGCCTGAAGGGACATGGCTTCAGTCCTAGCATGAAGAAGAAAAAGTAGCCAAGCCTTTTACTTTCATTAAGAAGACACATCTGGATTTGTGAAATCTTGTTACTCCTTTTGTTAAATTATGTTAATTTAGTTAGCATATTGAATCATGTTTCCTGGTTTCTATTAAGATTTTGTAATGTTTTATAAAGGAGGGTGCTGAGTGAAATCTGAAAATTGTCACATTGAAGAATATGCCCCACACTGACTTTTTAAGAAGTTGGCATTTCTCATCCTTCTGGTTTTAGATAGTTCTTTACTTGCGCATGTGCCTGGCTCATAGTGCAGGTGTGGTGCCCACCTCTCAGAGTTTGGCTGATATGCAAGATCATGCTCCAGCTATTGGACGGTACATACGGACGTTAATGTCAAGCAATCAGGTGACAGCTTCGTCTTCTAAGAGTGGAGAAACCAACCCTGTTCAAATCTACATCGGCCTGCTTCAACAGCTATTAGCAGGTGTTGGAGGTAGGAACATAATCATACTAAGAAAAAATAGTAAAACAATTAAGCAAAAAGTTAATTTTACCTTTCTCTTAAGTATTTGTACATCTGGCTCCAGTGCGTAAGTTACAAACCCATGATCTTACAGAAGGTTAAACTTATTGGGCCTCAAAATATAATGAAAAGATAGTAATTGGGAAAAGGATTTGTAGGTAGGAGATGGTTATATGTATGTGTGTGTGTGTAATAATAGGGATGAGAAAGAAAAAATAGGGAGTCGGGAGTTACACTAATCAGAATATACTATATACATACATGAAATCCCAAAAAATAAATTCAATAAAAATGTAAAAAATTATATTTTAGACTGTGCTAAGAATTTGCAGCCAATCTATTCCAACCTTCTTAACTTTTGTAACTAAACATTAACCATTGTTTACTTTCTCAGTCTACTTGATTTATTCTTGGTGCATTTTTCCTTTCAGAAAGATGTTAATGTAGATACATAGATACATATTTTATCTTTTTTTTTTTTTCCGGAGACAGGGTTTCTCTGTAGCTTTGGAGCCTGCGCTGGAACTAGCTCTGTAGACCAGGCTGGCCTCGAACTCACAAAGGTCTGCCTGCCTCTGCCTCCTGAGTGCTGGGATTAAAGGAGTGCGCCACCACCGCCCGGCTCATATTTTATATTTTTAAATGCATATGAAGAGTAGGACATCCTATTGATAACTGAATTGCATTCTATATTTTCCATCTTTATACCAGAATTTGTGTTTAAACAGTAGTATTACATTTGAGAGGAATTTAGGGATTTCTGTGTATTCATTCTTTTTCATGAAAGTTAAAATAGTTCTGAATTCTTATTTAGGTTTGCCAGTCATGTACTGTCTATTGGAAGCTGTGTCAGTATATCCAGAAAAATTGGCTACCAAATTTGTAGACAAAACAGAATGGATCAAGGTATGTCCTCATGACATGTTTATTTCTCTAAGAATTCAGGTATTTCAAACTAACTAAAGTATCTTTCTTCCTACCAGTCTTAATATGTTCTTTACTACCTTTAAGTCATTTCAAAAATGGCTTAAAAAGTGAAAGCATGCAGGTCAATATCCCTCATGACCCATCTTGGTGATGCTGGGGGATGAATTTAAGAATCATCAATTAAAAATATTTTTCAGAGCTGGGTAGTGGTGGCACACGCCTTTAATCCCAACACTCAGGAGGCAGAGACAGGTGGATCTCTGTGCGCTCAAGGTAGTTGAGCTAGTTCCAAGGTAGCTATGACTAGAGCTGTTCCACAGAGAAACAAACAAAACAACAATAAAATGCTTCAAAAATATTTTATGATAATAGTTACATAATTTTGAAAAACACGTTTACATTGTATATTCATTTGTCAAGAAACACTTCTGTAGTTGTGACATGCCTTTAAATCTTCTCAATTTCCCACTCTTCCTTGCTTCTGACAAACATAAAAGGACATTAATCGTTTTATGAGGTGAAACCTTCTCTATTGCTTATGCATATATACATAAAACAATGCATTTAAATTGTTTTCCCTTCACAGTTTTGAATTTCTTTTACTGGATAGTAGAGCTTTTAGCTAATATTTTAACTGTGTAGTAGAAACCTCCATTTTATTTTAACAGCTTCATCATTTTCCATTGCTTGGTTAATTCTAGATCCTTATTACTGACCATTTAGGATTCTTATCTGTTGCAGTGCATAATTAATACTATTTAATACTGTTTTCTGTTCAGAGATAATTTTTCTTAGCAGGGAGGATTTATTGTATTTCATGGGAGAGATGTATGAGTGAGAAGTGTAGGTTTTAGATTTCCAGATGTGGAAGACATGTGTCTATAGATTTGATTGTGCCTCTTCATGTGGGCAGTATTAATTTATGCTACTAGCTCAAGTGAGAGTGCTCTTCTCTCGTAACACCAAAGGTGTTAGCAAATAAAATTGTAAGCGTAATTTGAATTTAGTAAAAATATGGCTCATACAGTTGTGTATGTATCTCTGTTATGCTGTAATGTAACTCATTTTGGAAACTAGCTTGAGTTACAGTATAATTTATAGATTTTATCTTTAAATTTGAAAATAGGAATGTAGTTTGTCAAGAGATACAAGTTGTTTATTTTTCTTGAAGATTTGGTCTTTTGAATGTGCTTCTTATTTAAAAAGATGTTTATTCTTTGTGAATATTTTCTAATTTAAACTAATGTAAGTTTTGATCACTTAATAGAAGGTAAAAAAATCTTTCTATGATATAAACAGAAACTAGAATATGAGTTTGGTTCTAGGGCCTGTTATGCTGTGACCTATGAACTAAAAATAAGGTTTTAGTCTTGCTTTTTCTTTTCTTTTTCTTTCTTCCTTTCTTTCCCTTCCTCCCTTCCTCCCTCCCTCCCTCCCTTCTTTCTTTCCTTCTTTCTCTGTCTGTCTGTCTGTCTGTCTGTCTGTCTTTCTTTTGCTTTTTGAGGCAGGGTTTCTCTTTGTAGCCCTGGCTATCTAGAACTGAATGTATAGACCAGGCTGACTTCAGACTCAGAGATCCACATGCCCCTATGTCCTGAGTGCTGGGATTAAAGGTGTGTGCCACTGCCACCTAGCCCTGTTGTTCACTTTATCTGAAAAAAAAAAAAAGTGAAAAAAAAATGCTGGAGTTTGAAAAGAGTGCTTTGCACATGGTAGGCAGGTGTTTTCCCTCTGAACCACAACTATAGCTGTTTTATATTTTTAAGTAGGTGAAAAAAATAACAAAACACATTATTTCATGACATACAGGCTTCAGTCCTCATTTTATTGGAACACAGCTGTGTCCATCCCTCTATGTATTTCTGTTCCTGCTTTTGTGAACAGTGGCATAATGGAGTAGTCCCTTAGTGACTAGATAGACCACAGGGTCTTTGTTTTTCACAGAAAAATTGATCTATTGATCTTTATTTTAAATCAGCTACAGTTATTTTACCTGTGCAGCTAAGATTTTTTGTTGTTGCTTTGAGACAGGATTTCTCTGTGTAATAGTCTTGACTGTTTGAACTTCCTTCGTAGATCAGGCTGGCCTTGAACTCATGGAGATTCACATGCCTCTGCCTTCTAAGTACTGAGATTAAAGGCACACACTACCACCGCCCAGCTGAGATTTTTGTATATAATTTCAGCTCATTATAATTTTTTTTTATTTTACACTTTTAATAAAATATAATTAAATCACTTCTCCCTTCTCTTTTCTCCTTTTAATCCTTCCCATGTTTCTCCCCAACTCTCAAATTGATAATCTCTTTTTCTATTGATATTTTATATCTTTGTATGTGTGTGTGTATATACACGTATACACACACACAGAGAAAAATATTCATACAGTCTGATGAGTTCATTTTTGTTGTTTGTGTGTATATGATTTCAGGGCTGATCACTTTGTTTTGGATAGCCAGTCAGGGAGCTCATCCCTGGGAGAGGCTAATTCTCCCTCCGCACTCATTGGTTGCCTGTATTTCTTTGTCTAGGGGTGGGACCTGGTCAGATTTCCCTCTGCTGTGTTAGCATGTCTATTAGTATTGTCATTGTTCGGGTCTTGTTTATCCAACCAATTTGAAGAGAGACAGTCTTGATATTCTGACTCTTATAACACCCCATATCCCCAAAACCTGTTCTGTGATGTTACCTGAATCATAGAGGCAGGAGCTGTGCTGCATATGTATCCATTCAAGTTGGACTCACCGACAATCCATTGATGTTTGCATTGTGTTCAGTTGTGGTTTTCTATAATGGTCTCCATTTGTCATAAGAGAGAAGCTTTTTTGATGAGACATGATAGGTATTCTTACCTCTGGGACAGGAATAAGATTTAGATTGTAGTTAGGAATTATCCTGGTTTAATTAAGTGGTAATAGTAGATTCTTTTCTAATACCTCACTAGTCCTGGGTAGTTGGCTAGTTTTCTAGTACCAGGCATGATTTTCCTTCTGTTGAATGGGCCTTGAGTCCATTTAGACAGCTGTTGGTTACCACTGATATTTGGCTTGCCATTTTTACACCTTTCTGGATATTTTGCCGTACTGGTCATTGTTGTGGCTCATAAATGTCACAGCTGAATAAGACTGTTAATTGTCCCTGCCCTGGCACTTGCATAGTATTTTGTGGTACTATAGAAGCTAGACTGCAGGAAGGAGGATTTCAGGTTAGATCCAGTTCAAATATATTAAGCTTGTTTTTGATAATTTCATACGTGAACATAATACATTCTGATAATTCTCTCCCTTATTTCTTTTTATCTTCGTCTCATACCTTTTACCCTCTTCCATCGTACCACTGGCCTCTTTCCCATATTCATGACTTTTGGGTTTTTTATTTTTTGTGGCCATTTAGTTTAACCAAGGCCATATGTATGACCTTTGTATTATAACTGTCCATTGGAGCCCGGCAGAGTCATTTTGTTTGGAAATAATGGTTTCTTGCATTGCCTTTTTCATGGAGAATAATAGATTGAATGTTAAACATATCATTTACTTTTACAATTTTAAATGTCAGAACTTGTCAGCAGGAACATGGTTATGAATCATATCTCTTTCTTTTCTGTGTTGCTCAGAGTCTGATGAGTAGCAGTAAAGAAGAAATGCGTGAATTGGCGGCCTTGTTTTATTCTGTGGTTGTATCAACAGTATCTGGAAATGAATTAAAGTCAATGATAGAACAACTTATAAAGGCTACAAAAGACAATCATGTATGTTACCAGTTTATCTTCATTCTTCTTTATTATTTAAATAAAACAACTTTGCATTTTGACAATGTACAAATCTGTTTCTGAAACTCAGGCACTGTTATTAATCCTAGGGCAAGTTTTTTTTTTTTATACCAGCAGATTTGTCCAGTTTGAGATCTAAGTACTGTTATGACAAGAACTTAGGAGCCATTTTGCTAGAAAGAATCAATTTCTACTTTGTGCCTGTAAGACAGTGAAAAATATAAAATTTTGATTATGAAATATGAAAAATATAACATTTGTTTCTATCCTGTTTTTCTCTCAGTTCTGGAAATAGTTGAATCTTTAAGGGACATCTTCTTAGATTAGGAAATTTACTAGCAAGAGTGGACTAACCTGAGTTTGTTAGAGTTTTTGACTGTTTAGCCGAGGCTGTTTTCAGACTTGAGATTCTCCTGCCTTAGCATATGCCTCTGTACTCAATTTTGTTCTCTTTTTTAGTAGGTGATAGGGTTTTACATAGTATATGATTGTACTTTTAGTTTTTAGGTTTCCGTTTGTAAAGCAAACTTACACATTCTTAGCCTTTATAAGTAAAAATTGCATAGATGTGTTGATTCAGTCACTCCAATTAGATTTTAACTATGTGTTTGAAAAGTACTGTTTTAGTTAATGTGCACATTGTGGTAGGCAGTTATTTGGGAATCCCCAGGACTGCCTGGTGTTCAGTTGTTAGCTCTTCCCACCCCCATCTCTGCTACCACTTAATATCTACAGTAAAAGCAAACTTAATTAGTATATTACCTAATTTGTATTTGGAGATTTTAGCAGTTACAAAAAGGACTGCTCAGGCTGGAGAGATGGCTCAGTGGTTAAGAGCATTGCTTGCTCCTCCAAAGGTCCTGAGTTCAATTCCCAGCAACCACATGGTGGCTCACAGCCATCTGTAATGAGATCTGGTGCCCTCTTCTGGCCTGCAGGCATATACACACAGACAGAATATTGTATATATAATAAATAAATAAATATTAAAAAAAAAGAAAAAGGACTGCTCATTGTATTTTCTGGGCAGTATAGAGAAATCATCCTTGAGCATTATGATAACTAGGTGTATAAACAAGAAGAAAGCATAATGGGTTATAGTGATGCTCAGTGGTTAAGAGCACTTGGCTGCTTTTCAGAGGACCTGGGTTCAATTCACAGCACCCACATGGCAGCTCACAACCATATATAACTCCATTTCCAGGGATCTGATACCCCTTCTGGTTTCTGGAGACAGTGCATGAACATTAGCACACATTGAGGCCAACACTCATACATAAACTAAAAATTAAATAAGAAGGAAAGTATAAGGACTACAGACAGATGCATATTTAAAAAGTCACCTGACCCACAGTTGAGGTTGTATGAAATTAAAGTATCTAAATCTGGACATGAGTAAAGATTCTCAGCATCTCTGTTAGAAACTCTTGTTAGAAACTGCTCTTGCTTAAGTTTGAGTCATTGACTTCCAGTAGAATCGTTTTATTTTTTAGCCTTAGGTTTTATCAGAGAAATTACTCTAACAAGTTATTTCAGTATGTCTTTTCATGTGTGAGATAGAAACAGTGCCGTTACCTTATTAAATTCAGAGCCCTGAGGTACAACATGGATCTTTGCTTGCACTGGGATTCACTGTGGGAAGATACTTGGCTAAGAAGAGAATGAGAACAGCAGAACAGCATGACCTGGAGACAGATGCTGATCTCTTGCCTGAACAAGAGGAGCTCATTCGGAGTGCTACAGAAACAATAGGTCAGTGTCTGTACTGACTTGGGTGCTGCAGGTTTTGAATTATGTTAAATTTTAATATGGTATTTTAGTTTCTTCTTATAATGTTGTACTTTAAAGACACAAGCTTTTACATAAAATAATCTTTTTATATTCTAGTTTCAGTTATGTTATGGGGAAAAACTAATGTTCAAGGACACTTAAGTCCTGTTGTCATGCTGTCTTACTGTCACATAACTCAGCAAGTGGTCAACCAGAAAACACCAGAGACTTGATTTTCTGTTGCTGCTTTAAAAAATTAATACATGGCTGTTTGTTTTAAATCATAAGAATAACTAGTGTGCTATTCTCTGTTGTGTCTACATGTGCTTACAGGTTCATTTTTAGACAGTACATCACCTCTGTTAGCAATTGCTGCCTGTACAGCCCTGGGTGAAATCGGCAGAAATGGTCCTCTCCCGATCCCCAGTGAAGGATCTGGATTTACCAAACTTCATTTGGTAGAAAGCTTACTCAATAGAATCCCTTCCAGTAAAGAAACAAATAAGGCAAGCCTTTTTTTTCCCCCTTTCCTTTCTGGAATTCATAGTTGTATGAACTAACAAAGCCAAGTTATTATGAGTATAGTCATCTATCTGTAGCCATCCATGCACACTGCAGATAAAATAAGGTTTTACTAGTGTGTTAAAAAGATAAAGATGTAATTTTGTTAAAGGTATTTGCTTTTTTTAATTTGCTTTTGAGGGAGACATGTATAAACTGCTTTGTATGTTATTTTTTGGCCCAGTTATTCTAATTTAGCTCCTTAACAGTTTGACTTCCAGTAACCATTTTTGTCATGCAAAAGATAGATAATAAAGTGCATGCAAAAGATAGATAATAAAGTGCTCAGTTTCATGATCCATATAATTTTTAGGGCAGTGCAAAATCTTTCTCACAGTCAGTTTAGCTTGAAGAAGTGTAGGCATTTGGAAGTGGTGTGAATCAGCTGAGGGAAGAACAGTTATAGGTTTTGAGATAATTGTTTTCATAGACTTTAAAACATTCTTGTAATTAAAGTACCTGATGTCGAAGATGAAGGTGCTGTAATGAGTAGGAAAATACCAGTTTACTATAAGTTTTCAAAAAAACGCTGTAGTCTTGTTCTTGGTTTAGCTGCTATTTAAAACCCAGACAATACATTGTATAGTTTTCTCTTTAGCTATCATTATCTGGTTAGCCATTGATGAATAATGCAAGTTAACCAAGATACATGCTACAGGTTTCACATGTATTAAAGTTAAGTCTTTAAAAAGATGTGGTGAAATAGGCATAGTTGTCATTTCTGTGCGAGATAACAAGGAGTTTCAGAGGACTGATATAACTTGCCCAAAGGCTACTAAGTTGTATAGATAATTTTGTGCCTATAAACCACATTTGTTACCTTGACAGTGTAAATAATAACCTAAGATTTTTATTTTTAATTTTTGTAGGTATAGATTCTTAATGGGCTTAGTTTTCTGCTTTTACTGTCTTTTTAATACTGTAAAATCGGGCACTTTTGTAATAATGTAGGCATTAGTATATTTGGCAGATGGATTTCCTCTTCCTGTCTTCTCATCTTGAAAATACTGTTTTGAGATAAAACTGTTATTTAGTTTGTTTAAATTTTTAAAAAAAGAATCTGTGTTCTTCCAGATGAAAGAACGAGCAATCCAAACATTGGGTTATTTTCCAGTTGGAGATGGGGGTTTCCCCCATCAGAAACTCCTTTTGCAAGGTCTGATGGATTCTGTGGAGGTATTTATATTGTTACTGAAATAAACACTTTTTAGTTGTTTTGTTTACTCTTGATTTAAAAATTTTGTTTTATTGGGGGATTATTACTTTTTTTATGTGTATGGGTGTTCTTTTTGTGTCCCTCTTATAGTGCCCATAGAGGCCAAAAGAAGGCATTGGATTCCTTTAAACTGTAGTTACAGATGCTCATTAGTCACCATGTGGGTGCTGAGATCTCTGGAAGACTAGTCAGTATTCTAAAGTACTGAACCATCTCTCCAGCCCCTACTCTGAGATTTTTTTTAAAAAATTAAACATTTGTTCCTTCATCATATTTAATTTTGAGTGCTAGCTTTAGGCTTGTTACTATGTTAGATATAGCTCTATGAATTGTATGTATGGGAAAGACTCATTATTTTTGAGGGACCATGGTATAGTAGAACTAGAATAAATTTAGTAGCCCTCTGTGGAGAGTTGTGGCTGATACTCTAGTTGCTGTTGAGTTACTGATGTCCAGTGTCGTGCGAAAAAACCTGTCGTTAGTGAATACTAGCAAATTGAGCAAATTGTGGTGTCTTAACATGACCTAATCTTGCCTCTTTCTACTTCACATTTGTGTACCAGCCTCTTTGCTCTGAGCTTCTGAAAAGCTCATGTTTCCTTTTCAGATTGTTGCTGTGCTCCTTGAAAAACTTTTTGGCATTTAAACTAGATTAGATTCTTTAATTGCAATGGCTTGGAACCCTTTTCTTTATAGTATTTATCACATCTTCTCCCTGTTCTTTATACTAAAGGCAGGGTCTGCTTTGCTCATCATTACTCGGGTATCTAGCAGTATGATTGTAAAGGTAGATTCTCATAAATATTGGTAGAAGTAAGTGATTAGGAAGATATTTGCATAGAAGGCAGGAGAATCCTAAAGGAGGGTGTGATTGTGTCAGAGAATTCTGCTTGGATGGGGAAGTAACTCCTGAGCCCTACTGGGTAGGAGGAAAGAAACAGACTTTAGTTGAGGCTGAAAGATGTGAGGTTTGAGATAACTGAGTAAGAGCCTGCTTTCTTTTGTTTCCTCTCTGGGAGAGTGAATCCAGGTCCTTGCCCATACTAAGCATGCACTCTGCCACTGAGCTGTGTCCCCATTTCCATATAATGTTTACACAGTGAGTTATACTCATGCCAGTGTCATCAGATGCTAGTTGTCTTAGTTACTTTTCACTTGCTATCACAAAACACCACAACCAAGGCAAGTTACAGAGGAAAGAGTTTATGACTTATAGTTCAGAGGGTGAGTCATGACCATCATGACAGCAGGCAGTATGGCACTAGAGCAGTAGCTGAGAGCTCATATTCAGATCCACAAGTATGAGTTAGAGAAAGCTAACTTGGAATGGCCTAGTCCCAAAGCCTACCCCCGGTGACATACTGCCTCTTACAAGGCCACACCTCGCAATCCTTCCCAAATAGTCCCACCAACTGGGTACCCAGTGTTCAAATATATGAGCTTATAGAAGTCATTTTCATTTAAACCACCACATCTGTTTCATTGTAACCTCTTGGAAAGAAGCTTATGTTTGCTTTTTCATCTTTCTCTTTGTAATGTCAACTCTGATTGTGGTTAAGTGAGAGCTTGTTGGATTCTTAGCTTATTTTGATGTCATTGTTTTAAAAGTTTAGAAATACAAACAAACAAACAAAACCTGAAAAACCAAAACAATGGAATCAATGTAGAAATATTAAAGGATAAGGATGAGTGAAAAACTGAATCAGAGAAGCAGAATCCTAAAATAAAGCCCTAATATGCTTTTTGGTATATTTTAACCTTTTTTTTTTTAAATGGTGCTAGAATAAACCTGTGACTTTACTCATGCTAGACAAGTACTCTCCTAGTGAATGCCTGGCCAGCCCTACTTTAAACTTCATTTTGGAAAAATTCAAACTTATACAAAAGAATAACAATATAATGATTCTCCATAAACTTGCTTTATTTAATTAACTCTTTATTTCCTTGCTATATAGTAAACCTAGTTACCTTATCATTCCTAAATTAGCTATAGGGTTTTGTTTTTATTTTTTATGCCAATTACAGTGTCAACAATAGGAAATATGTAATTAACAGGTTAAAAAAAATCAATGATTAAATTCCTGATAAGGATCCTTTCTGTTGATACACCTTTTCTCAGCTTTAAAGGTCTCCAGAGAAGCTTTGACCAGAGCTGCTGTGGAACTAAAGTCCTCAGCCTTATTACTTCTCTAGATTAGGAAGCCTATGGTGAGAGCACTTGATTCTTCATGAAGACTCAAACACTGGATTAAGAATAGCAGTGCAAAGCTTGTGTTTGGTGTAGTCGCTGTGCTTACGCCCTCACATTCTTTCCATTCCTCATTGCATCTTTCCTTCTCTTATACATAAATGTTTCACAGTAAGCAGAGAAAAATGCCAGAGGGCACTCAGACAGGTTCACCTTCATATTGGGATGGTGATTCCTGCTTGTAAAATAGTACCAAAATTTCTGAATTAAAATGTAAATATTTGAGTATGTAGCTACAGAGAATTTTGTTTGACCTTTGAAGTCTTAAGAATAGTGCAGAGAATGCCTGTATACCCTGTGATCTATATTGACCATGTTTTTTAACATTTTATATTTGCCTCATCATTCTCTACTTTTTTCAGGACCTTTTGAGAGTAGCTTGCAGATAGCATAGAAGAGTGTGAAGAGTTTTTATAAAAATGTAGTGGTCATTGTTCGTTCTGCAGTTACTATAGTTAGGCACACTAAATAGTGAAAACTTTATCTAAATTAGCATCATTCAATCCTTATGGCCTGATGAGGTAAGTGATGATATTGTGTTGATTTAAACGGTAAGGCTGTCAAGTATATGTAGCGATGAGAAACAGAACTAGAAATTCCATTGAGGTCTTTGTGGCTTCACCGTTGAACCGCCCTGAGCCCCTACATAAGCCTACCATTTTCAAAGATTAATAGCCTCTACATAGTGAGCCTGTGCTGAGAGTGAGAAGCAGTATCATGGAGGTGAGAAATTTGTCTTATTTCTCCATTGCTTCACTACAACCACTTCTGAATCACTGAGTTAGCTTAAACAAGGAAAAAGAGTGAAAATAAAACCTGCTGAGAAGTAAGATATAATGGAGCTCTTTTGGGCTTTGGTGGCACACGTCTTTAATCCCAGCACTCGGGAGGCAGAGACAGGCAACTGTGAGATCAAGGTCAACCTGGTCTATAAGAGCTAGTTCCAGAACAGACTCCAAAGCTACAGAGAAACTGTGTCTCAAGAAACCAAAAATAAATAAATAGATAAGTAAATAAGTAAGTAAATAAAACAGCTATTTTATAGAAATGGATATTTAAGGGGAATGCTCTCATATTCATGGATTCTGTTTTCCTTCATTGTAGGCCAAGCAGATCGAACTTCAGTTTACCATTGGTGAAGCCATCACCAGTGCTGCAATAGGAACCAACTCTGTGGCTGCCCGAGATGCCTGGCTGGTGACTGAAGAAGAATATACACCTCCTGCTGGTATCAAATATCTATCTATTGATTTACTGAGTTTCTGAGTGGCTTTCTTCTGTTCTTGGTCATATTCGAGGCAAAAATAATTTTTTTCCCAAGTATTGATACATGCCTTCAAATTTGGTCTGTCAAAGAGAAAGGTTGATTAAAGAAGATTGAACAAACCAGTTAGTGGTGGTGCACACCTTTAATCCCAGCACTTGGGAGGCAGAGTCAGATGGATCTCTGTGAGTTCTGGTTTACAGAGCTAGTTCTAGGATACCCAGAGCTAGTTAGAGAAACTCTGTCTTAAAAAAAGAAAAAGAGAAAAAAAAGATTGAACATAGCTGGGCATGATGGTGCCTTTAATCCCAGCATTCAGAAAGCAGAGGCAGGAGGATCTCTGTGAGTTCAAGGCCAGTCTTGAGTTCCAGGCCCGCCAGAGCTACTGCCCCTTCCAAAGACTGACTATGAAAATTAGAACTTTTCCAGCCTCTTGTATCTAATTCATTACTACATAACAAAGCTCCACTGTCCTTGCTAATCCTGGAAGTGTGCTAGAATTTAGTGACTGCATAATTGAGAGAGTGTGTATGTGATTCCTGAGCATATATCACAGACATTAAGATTTTAAACTAAGGTGATTTATGCCTGCAATCCCAGCACTTTGGAGGCTTAGGCAGGAGGATTGCAAGTTAAAGGACATATGGGCTAAATGAGATCAAAACCAGTTTGGGCTGTGTAGTGAGATTTTTGTCTCCATAGCAAAACAAAACAAAAAACAAACAAAACCAAAATCAAGGTCTACCAAGACCACTCTGCAAGTAAAGGTGCTTACTGCCAAGCCTGATGGCCTGAGTTTTGTCACTGGAACCACATGACATAGAACCAACTTTAACAGAGCTGACCTCTCATGTCCATATGTGTGCTGTGGCATGAGCTTTCATGCATATCCACAGGTGTGCACATGTACACACAAAAAAATGAATAAGCCCAGTTTTAAAATTTAAAAAAAAAAAAAAGGCTCACTGGTTCAAATCTGTCCGACTGGAGTGGAATTTCGCATGATGGATGGAGATAGAGCCAGAGACCCACATTCACATCAGAGCAAGGGATTGAGCTACCAAGGTCCAGTGGAAGAGCAGAAGGAGGGAGAAGATGAGCAAGGAAGTCAGGACCCTGAGGGACTGGCCCACCAACAGAGACAGTGTTGATCTATTGGGAGCTCATCAAATCCAGCTGGACCAGGACTGAATGAGCATATGACCAAACCGGACTCTCTGAATGTGACTGCCAATGGGGACTGACTGAGAAGCCATTGATAATGGCACTGGGACCTATCTCTTCTGCATGTATTGGCTTTTTGGGAACTTATTCTATATGGATGCACACCTTCTTAGACCGAGATGGAGGGGGGCGGGCCTTGGGCTTCCCACAGAGCAGGGTATCCTGCCCCATCTTAAGGAAGCAGGGGGAGGGTGGTGGGGTAGTGGGGGAGTGGGAGGGCCTGGAACAAGGGGAGTAAATGTAAATTTTTCTTTTAACAATTAAAAGAAAAAAGAAAAACAAAAAAATCCAAAGTACAAACTCAGTTATCTTCTTGGATTGATTTGAATTTCAATTTGAAAATATATTTTAGTATTGAACCAGGGCTCTTTTTATCTTTAAAGCTAAAAGATAATTCATAAAGTATTTTTTATCTTCTTAGTTGGAAAAATTAAATAAGAACGTTTTCATGGCAATAATACCATTGTGAATTGTATTCCATAATGAATATAGTTATTATACTTAGTGTTATAGTTAAAATTTATCATTGTAGTATCCTCTTCACCTATTTTTATCATAGAAGACTTAAAAGAACTAGGGAAACCAATTTTCTTGAAGTATAACATGTGGTTGATGGAAGCCAAACTAGCTCTCTGAGGTAAAGCAAGACAATATTCGTATAATGGTAGGGGAAAGAGCCACTCATCAAGCTTCAGTCCTGTTGGGATTGTGGAACCCTGAGGAAAAGAGACAAATGTGTTATAGCTGGAAGTCAAAATTGAAAGGCAAAGCTGTTGCTTGGTTGGTTTTTAGATGGAAGCATAGAAAGATTTAGTAAAGGAAAATGGCTGAGATTGTAGAGTGGGAAATTGTTTATTCCAGTGAACTAGAGTTATTTCATATGTTAAAATGTTTAGTTTATGCTAAGCTCCTGGACATCTTGATCATTTTTTTATTTGTATTTTTCGAGACAGGGTCTCTCTGTGTAGCTTTAGAGCCTGTCCTGGAACTCACTCTATAGACCAGACTGGCCTTGAACTCACAGAGATCTGCCTCCCTCTGCCTTCCAAGTGCTGGGATTAAAGGCGTGTTCCACCACTGCCCGGTGGTCATGTGGTTATTGTATGATTGTTGATTTAAGTATGATTTTTTTAAAGGAAATAATATTTGTTTGTTTTAATTATAATCATTCTTTGCTTTTTCCTCAGGTGCCAAAGTGAATGATGTTGTCCCTTGGGTTTTAGAAGTTATTTTAAGTAAGCATATTATCAGCCCCAACCCACATGTGAGGCAAGCAGCCTGCATCTGGCTCCTTTCTCTTGTGAGGAAGCTAAGTACCCATGTAGAAGTGAAGGTGAGTTTCATAATATGCATTGGGTATGTGATGAACTCTGTAAGGATCCCAGAGTATTTATAAATTAAAATAGGAAAGAAAGGGTGTGAAGGTTGGAATCATTAAAATAAAGCAGAAGTTCTGAAATGGGCTCCATGTGAAGGACGATGATGTGAGTAATACTGGCAGGAACATGATCTAAATGTGAAGATGTAATGTTGGAAGTGCCAATAATGGGGACTCATATTGGGACAAAAAAAGGTTAGAGCGAATGCTTAGACTACCTGTGTAGGGTACAACTTCTGGTGATGTGAACATCTGTAAAGGTGAGGGAATGGAAAGGTTCATGGCTGCCTTGTTCCTAAGACTCCCTGACCTCAGTGTACCTTAAGGGTGAGGTGCTTGTCCTCCGAAGAGGTAGGATTTCACTGCTCTAACGCCTTTTCTCTCTTTCAGTCTCATCTTAAGGAAATTCAGAGTGCATTTGTTTCAGTTCTGTCAGAAAATGACGGTAGGTTGTTGGTAAATACTTGTCAAGTTCTTTAAACTTGTATTTTAAGTTTTAAAAAGTATGGGTTAATGAACTGTAGCACAGTGACCTCTGAGCCATGTGACTAAGACAAAGTGAGCCATACACCTTTCTAATCCCAGCATGTGGGAGGTCAGGAGCAGGAGGATCGTGAGATTCTGTCTCTATCCCAGAACTGCAGTACAATTAAAAATTAAATGTTTTAGTATCAAAGGTGATTGTATTAAGGTGAAGGCCAAGATTAACTACCACAGAACCACATTCCTAGGGTATCAGAAATTGAAATTCTTTCTTTTATATGAATTACAGTATCTGCAACTTCACATTTTTTAAAAAATGGATTTGAAGCTTTAACATTAGTCTTAATTTTTTTTCTACTTCTGGTTACTTTTCCTCTTGATTAAAGCCAGGAAAAAGCAAATGTTTTAGATGGGAAAGGGGAGGGGGTGGGAAGAGAGAAGAGAGGGGAAATGGGTTGGTATGTAAAATAAACGGGAAAAAAAGTTCTTTAAATAAAACACAGAAAGAAGTTTTAAAAATCTTATTTTAAGACACGTGGCCTTGTATTCCCTTTATTTTTCTAAAGTTGGATATGAGTGTCATAAAATCCTAGGAGATTGTGTCATCTCTAATAGAAACAGTGTGTGTTGGTATTCTCATCCCATGGCTACTGCTGTGACACTGTAGTTTATTGGCATTTTATTCCTGTTTGGTCATGGTTTTCATTTTTGTTGTCTCATGATACACTGAGTTGATTTAGGAAAATAGAGTAATTCGGCTTTCACATCTCTATTTTTATATAATTTTGGAGTGAAGATAAATACTTGAAAGAAAATAATTTGCCAGAAGACAAATTTCTTTTAGAATAGTATAATTTTGTTTCCTATTTTTGTAGAACTCAGCCAAGATGTTGCCTCAAAAGGGCTTGGATTGGTTTATGAGCTGGGCAATGAACAAGATCAACAAGAATTGGTGTCTACACTTGTAGAAACACTTATGACTGGCAAAAGGTACAGTGAATTTTAAAATTTCAGCTGTAAACACATAGGACCTTGAGACTGTGATATGGAAGAAGGAAAAATTCCTCCTACTTTTTAAAACATTGTATATCAATGCTTGTTACAGTTTATCCCAATGTATATAGTTTACTTAGGAACATTGTACTAAGTTATGATTTCCAACTTGAAGTGTACCATGATAGTTAAAACATGCAGGTTAGAAAAACACTGTAAAGCCTTTGGCTAAAAAAAAGTTAAGATGTGATGAATAAACTTGAATATCATTCATAATCTGATCTGTGGTGAGTGCATGGTGCGAGATAGGTTTTGTAATTGCTGCTTTCTGTTGCCTCCTTGATGGAAGGGTAGTTTTTATGTGTGACAACAGTGGCTGTAACTTTACATAGAAATCTTTAATATTTGTGAATTTGTTTTGTTTGTATTTGAGTTTAGAAAATTTGCAGTCTTAATAGAAAAGAATATATCTTTCATATACTAGATATAGATTTTATTGTTCTTTGTTGGTATGAAAAATTTGAAACTAATTTAAATTTTTGTTTATTTGTTTTAGAGTTAAACATGAAGTTTCCGGAGAGACCGTGGTATTTCAAGGGGGAGGCCTTGGCAAAACACCTGATGGGTAAGTGTGCTAAATCTCAAGCCATTGATCATCAACTAAGGCAGCAGGAATGGCCTTTATTGATAAATAAGAATGAATGGCATGAGAAAAAACCCTACTGCTTTAGATTGGGTTTCCTTGGAAACAGACTCTGAGCTTGAGTTTTGTATGCTGGAGGTTTATTGTAGAATACCCTGGGGATTGTCCTTGGGAGGGGCGAGTAAGTAGACAGTACCATAATTCTGATGATAGAGTGGAAATTGAACTGTTGCCATAGCCTCATTGGACACTGAATTCTTGAGAAACTTTAGGCTAGGATGGCATGGCCCATCAGGGTTGTCCTGCTCTGAGACACAGAGCCTTGACCTTAGACTCAGTTATCAGGCAGTTATGCCTGTTCAGTGACTAATCATTGCTGGTAGACTGATCTGTGGGAGACTGTGACCTCAGAGGCTAAGGTTCTCAGAGACTGGCACTAGGTTCAGAACTCTTTGCTCCCAGGAAGCTGTGTTCTGAGTAGAGACCTTGCATAGTACTACGTAATTATTTTTTTTCTGTGAAAACTGTGTCTTAAATTAATCTTCCTGTTCCAAATTAATTTTGGTGCTATCCCTCTTGCATTATTATTTCAGTGTGGTTTTATTGTTATTTTTCTTCTAAGAATTGTCAGGTAAATTATGATGCTTGTTCTGTTTTCCTGTGTGGCATTTGAAATAAGAAAGCTGCAGATGTCTTATCTGTCTGCTACTCCATTTCTCACTGTTTTCACATTGAAGGTTCTTTTTATTTGCTTGTTTTTATTTTTGTTTTTCTGGGCTTTGTTTGTTTGTTTTTTTTTCTTCTTCTTGTTTTTGGGGGAATGAGGTCTCATTATATTGTCTAGGTTGCTCCTGAACTAGTTGGTTCAGTTGAAGCCTCTGGTATGACTACAGAAGTACAAACCACTGTACCTGGCTTCTTTCTGAATTAAAAAAAGTGCTAATTTCTTACAAAATGATATTTAAGCAAATAAAATTTTCCCAGAGAAAACTTAACACAGATGTTTTTAAATGACTCATAGTTATGAGAGATTGTGTACAACATGAGTTATTGAGTTGTCTTCCAAGCTGCAAAGAGCTTCACATCCATGGGACGTCAGGCATATATTAGGTATTGTGTTTGTTACTACCAAATACCTGATAAAAAAAATCAACTTGGGGTAGAAGGATTTATTTTGGTTCTTAGTTGTATGCTGCAAGATCTGTCGTGGAAGGGAAGGAATGGTCATAGATGACTCCATGGTTATAGGAGTGTTTAATGGTACTCTACCTCCTGACCTCTTAGAATAGAAAAGGAGAGATAGGACAGGATTTGGTATAAAATCTCGAAGTTCATTCCTTAGTAACTAACTCCTTCCTCTAGACAGTCAAGATCAGCATCTTAGAGATTCTACAATCTTCCAAACAGCACCGTGAGCTGGGTACCAAGTATTTAAACACTTGAGCCTATGGGAGGCATTTCACATTGAAATCACAACAGGTTTTTACCATCAGAAAGACA
The DNA here is from genome assembly GCA_028555095.1 of Dicrostonyx torquatus. Lineage (NCBI taxonomy): Eukaryota > Metazoa > Chordata > Mammalia > Rodentia > Cricetidae > Dicrostonyx > Dicrostonyx torquatus. The sequence continues at coordinate 3,512,854 of JAQHUG010000156.1, forward strand.
TAGGAATTATTGATGATTGAAGTATATGACTATATTCTTGTCTTCTGTCTCCTTGGTGATAATAATGGTACTAGCAACTGAGGGGAAACAACAAATTTAAAAGAACCCCCCCATATTGATAGTAAAATGCACACCAGTCCAAAGATAGCTAGAAAAAATGTCTTAGTATATATTTCTTTTTGTTTGTTTCAAAGCCAGGGCCTTTCTACTTACAAGGAACTTTGTTCTCTGGCAAGTGATCTCAGCCAGCCAGATCTGGTATATAAATTTATGAATCTGGCAAATCATCATGCAATGTGGAACTCCAGGAAGGTAAGTTGCTGTATTGTTTTGTTTCTTTCTTAAATTTTTGCTGGAGGTTAAATCCAGGACCTCATGCATACCAGGCAAATGCTGCAGTACTGAACAGTATACGCCCAGATTTTCTCCAAGAGCAGACTTGGTACATTAACCATGTAGTGCCAGTTGATGTGTAGTTAATTTTGAAAAGTCTGTGTCTGAGAGCCAGACTACCATAGTAGCCATTATTATTGCTAAAGCTAGAATACGAAATGTTTTATTCAAGGACAAATTTGAGAAAGACTATTTTCTTGCCTTTCTGTATTTAATATGTTAGTATTAACTATGACAGTCATTTATAAGTTATTCTTTATTATTTTTAGGGTGCCGCTTTTGGTTTTAATGTAATTGCTACCAGAGCTGGAGAACAACTGGCTCCTTTTCTGCCTCAGCTAGTTCCTCGACTTTACCGTTACCAGTTTGATCCCAATCTTGGAATTCGACAGGCTATGACAAGTATTTGGAATGCATTGGTCACTGACAAGTCAATGGCAAGTATCTGTGAACCTGTGTGTTCGGAAAACCCTGTAGCTGGCCTGTGGTGCCCATAGGTTGGAACCCAGTGCTCTCCCATGTACCCTTTGTATATTTATTTGCTATCAATGCTTGTTGTTTGCTTTCTTTCAAAGATGCTGTAACATTTACTAAGATCTAAAACATGGAAATGATCTAAAAGTTCATTGGGTGGATAGATGGTTGAAAGATGACAGTCTATTCACACATATGTGATATTATATGTTAACAAGGATCACTGATGCCATGGGGAATGGGTCACAAATCTATGTTTAAAGAGTTACTTTAGTTGGAAAGACAGACAAACGAAATAGTCAGTTGACATATATTGTTTTCTTGGTTCTGTCATCTGACCGTTTATTGTTCTATCCTCCTTTCAGATTTGAAAGTTTTTCAGGAACTGACTCTGAATATTGTTGTCCTGTTAGCTTTCTTTTTACTAAGTCCTACGCAAACAAGCATTCTGTTTATTGTAATGGTTTCAGTTCTGTACTGGCTCAGATAGGACATGTACTCCATCCATATTTACAAATCTAAGTGCCTGCTTGATGTCCTCACTTGTGTTATTTATATGTACCATAACATTTATTTATATGTGACATGTCCTATAAAGAGCTGAAAAGAAAAAACAAACCTTTTCTTCTTTACTCTCACTATTCATTTATGTGTGCAAACCAGCAAACTTGCTGTCTACCTTCTTCTTTTGTCTGTCTGTGTCTTATACCCCTCTCCCATCCCACATTGAATTTAGTTGCAGTTTCTATTGAGTCTGATTTTATCAGGTGTTCCTTGAGTCCACTCTGGTCCCTGATTCTTCCCTGATGAATAGATCATCACCATCTTTTTTCTTTTCTTTGCCCTGTGTTTAATTTATCTATATAGTAGAGAAAGTAATTTTTTAAAATTGCAAATTGAATTTTGGTTAAAATTATTAAATGAATTTTTAGTTCACATTTTTTTCTTTTCAATACTGGAGTTTGAACTCTGGCTCTTAAACATGCTAGGTAAGTGCTCTGCCACTGATAATATTCTCAAGACCCCTTTCAAAAGTACTTATTTTGATGCAAGGTCTTGATCTGATTCAAACTGGGTCTTGAACTTTTGTGCTTCTTGCCTCAGCCTCCACAATAACTTAGGTTACAGGGGTGGATGCACAACTACTTTCAGCTTGCAGTTTATTGTTCCAACTGAGTCTGCCATCAAGCACCAAAGCTTAGATCAGATTCACTCATCCTTCTTTATTCTCACATCTTACAAGACCTGAAACATGCTGTAGTTCTGTCCTCTTTCTCACATATGACACAGTATATTCCCAGTCATGGTTGTTGGTACTTGAGGATTCAACTTTGAGGGCTCATTGAATTCCTATTAGCTCTAGGATAGGATATGGTGCATCTGGGTCAACCAAGACTTAATAGGATAATGGGAGTTACAGATATGAGTTTGGGTTACAGGCCTTGGCTCTTGAAATTTGGGCATGATCTTTGAGTAAGTGAACTATTAAACCACAATTGTGACGAGACACCTATGAAATATACAACAGGGAATATGGGAAGCTATCTGTTTATTTACTTTTAGGTGAGTTATTTACTTCTCTGTTTTGATCATCTAATATGTTAGTATAACAAAACTTAACTACAAGTGAAAAAGTTTAGAGTCCTTAGATCTGTTGGTGTGACAAATGAGTCTCCTATCAATTTATTATCACCTAAGCTTAGATCAAATTCACTTAACCTTCTGAACCATTATTATACTTACTTTTGCAAAAAAAAAAAACCCTTCAAGGTATAGAGATACCATCTTGTCATTTGAGTCTCCAGTGTAATAGCGCAGTATAATAATGACTTGTCTGATTTATTTACCATAAGAAGGTGCTGTGGGAACATGGAAGAGAATTGGTAGGTTGAACTTTTCTGAGTGGTGGCTATTCTGAATCTCCATGGCCAAATAGGAGTTACTCAAATTGGATGCGGAAGAGGATTGCCGAAGTAGTGTGTGTCAAGCTACAGAACTAAGACCAGACAAGACACCTGTGTGACAAGATGAGTCACAGTGGGCCAGTGTGGTATAAAGCCTAAGTGATGGGGTTTTATTCTCATGTACTATGGAAAAGGATCATCTATCTTTACATTTTACATTGCTTGCAAAGTGCTGAGAGATTTATAGGCTGAGAGGCCTAGAAACACTTTAATAAAGAAAAGTGATCAGTGTTGTTGAGACGTAAATAATTTGATTGTTGGATTTTACATTTTTCATTTTATCTTTTGCTTTCTTTAGGTGGATAAATATTTGAAAGAAATTCTTCAAGATTTGATTAAAAACCTTACCAGCAACATGTGGCGAGTTCGAGAATCCAGGTACCACTTAGAAAAGCTGGAAAGTTCCCCTTAATTTTTCTAAGGTTTTTATTTTTTACATGGTATAACAAGAATTAAGTTAAAACCACCAATAAATAAAATTTTTAGTTGAGTTTTTTTTCCTTTAATTACTTGAACTCTACTGGATGATTTGCCTAAATTACCTTATATAAATATGAAATTAATGAATCTGTTAATTACTTGTTAAACTGTAGACATCAAATTGTATAATTATTTCATGACTTAATATGGTAGAATTTCTTTATATATGCAGTTTATATACATTTGATGCCTCTTACATGCTTTGTGATATGTGCGACATTAAGAACACATAGGTGAGTTAGAAATAGTGTATAGGTGTATCATTCAAAGGGATTGAATTATATAGTTGTAAGAATTGTTACTTAGTCATTTATGTCCTATGTGATACATTTGAGATAATACTGGAATAATTATAATTGTCTTTGGGCAAGTGGTTAGGACTAGAAATACTTATGGAGTCTGTATTATTGCCTGGTATAACTATTTGGTAGTAAAATCTTGAACTTGCTCGAACATATATTTGAAATCAAGTTTTTATTTTCAGCTGTTTAGCTTTGAATGATTTATTGAGAGGAAGACCTTTAGATGACGTCATTGACAAGCTTCCAGAAATGTGGGAAACACTTTTTAGAGTACAAGATGATATTAAGGTATTATAGAAATCTACATTTATATATAGATTAATTTAAACTGGAATCATTAAAATACATTATAGATTTTTTAAATGCATATATTTCAAAATTTCCTGTGTAGACAGTTTTAGGAAACCATAGTTTTATCTCCAGATTTCAGCTTCGATGTATATGTTAAGTTACAAGTTTGAGTATCTTTATTTAGGTCTAAACTGAAATGACTTAAAGGAGGTGGCTACAGCATGCCTTTTTCAGTAGAAATCTCGTGATGCTGTTGATTAGGAGAAAATACCCATTTGGAAGTAATTTGTATGATTTTGAAAAATTAGGAATTCATTTCTAAATAATGTGATTAATGAAAAAATATCTCTCAGTTTTCTTACATATTTTCTTGCTTCATATTACTATGAAGCTGAGATAATTTATAAAGGGGAAATGGTTTAGGTAGTTTGGAGGTCATTATTTTTCATAGATGGACTCTGTGTGGGCCTGTGACAAGGCAGCCTATCAGGTCAGAGTCTGAGGGAGAAGAAAACATTGACTTGGGATAGCGAGCAAAGTGAAGGAAGAGGAAGAGTCGCCACCCTCAGTAAGCCACGCTTTCTTCCCCATCTCTGAGGGGGTGTAGTAGTGCCTCTCTGGGGACCCAGCCTTTAGCACATAAACCTTTTGAAGATGATCAAGATCTAACTAAATACTGGATCATTTAAATATTAAACTATTTTGACATCTTTAACATTAGACCACTAGGCTTGTTTTTCTTGTTGCTTTATTCATTTAAGTCTTTTAGAATCTTCACAGAGATTTTTATGTATTTTATACTATATTTTATTTTTGTACTGTTGTAGTTAATGACTACATTTTTGTATGGGCAAAAATAGATCAGAAATATGTTTCTTAATGCTCAAAAAACCTATTGAAACACTATATACTTAAACCTGTTATTGAAAGTTATGTTTTGTTATTTTGTATTAGGATCTAAGGTAGTTAATTACCCATTAGAGTAGAGAAGAATGAATGCTGTCTAGTATGTGTAAAGCCAGACTTTTCTCATTTTTAGGAGTCTGTACGGAAAGCAGCAGAACTAGCTCTGAAAACTCTGAGCAAGGTGAGAATACTCATCTCACAGTGGGAGAGAGTAGGGCAGGACTCACCATACACTTCACCTTGCTTTATTTATTTATTTTTGTCATAGGACATAATGTTGCCTTGTAATTGGTTTGTATAGTTTATTGCTCTTACAGAGAGTGAGAAAGTGGGTTCTCTAAACACTAAAGGTAGTGTTTCTTGAGCACAATGTGCCTCTGCTTTCTTTAAATGATGAGGCATCTACATGAGGTATACTTTTCCTTTGGCCTTGAAGAACACATTACTCTCTTAAATGAAGCAATAAATGTCTTTATTTTAATATCTTTCCCAAATTTATAAGGTTGGCAAGCTTTTTGAAACTAAATAGTCTTCCATTTGGATTACTTTTGTAATTTACATTTTAATTGTGTGAGCCTTGTCATTGATCACATTACTAAATAGTAAAAAAAAAAAAAAAAGTATGTTTTAAATCCTTTCATGTCTAGGTTTGTGTTCTTTACCAGAATTTGTCCTGCCTTTTCAAAAGTGCTTTCTTACACACTTTTCATCGCACCTTCAACTCCTTTTTTCCTCATTATACAAATGAGAAAGTAAACCTTTAGAGAATAAAATATATTATCAGATTTTCTGTTTAGATACGGCAGATCTTTAGAAGCCACTTTCGGTCATCCTCTATCTCCCTCCAACCCCCACAGAGACTTAGAAAGTAGACTCGCTTGCACTTTATTCCTAATAGAGACCTAAGAAAGCACTTTGTCAGAGAAATGCTGTAATAGTCGAGAGGCCAACTTCACTAATGTCCGTGCTCTTTGTATGTGAGGTTTGTGTGAAAATGTGTGACCCTGCCAAAGGAGCAGCTGGCCAGAGAACCATTGCTGTCCTCCTGCCCTGCCTTCTGGACAAAGGAATGATGAGTCCTGTGACGGAAGTCCGAGCTCTCAGGTGTGGTTTGGTTGAAGTGAATGTATTGGAATTATTTAGTTTCTATCCAGTCTGTAGAAAATGTGTTTTCTTGAATGTTAGATTCCTAAAAATATGGAAAATGAACTGAGGAGAATCCATTGAGATAACCCAAGCGTTTGCGAAAGGATGTGAGTCATAGTATTTTTATAGTGTTATTTCATGGGGAGCTTGATTTCAACTAGCATTCTGAGTTGCACATTACTCTCTTGTCATTGGCCCCTTTCCTAAATTAGGAAACACATTTTCCTGTTACACCACAGGTCCTCAGGGGCTAGCTTGTTGGGTATAACCAACTGTTTTGCTGTCCTTACTAAACTAATCTATGTGATGATTGTTAATTGTACATAAACTTGCTGCCTAAAAGGCAGGTGTGGAACTTAATGATAGTTCAGGCTGTCAAAACTTGAGCCCAGTGCTGACTCTAATAGTGTAAAATGTGGGATAAGATGCAGGCAGCAGTGCTTGTGGAAGAGCCTTGGTTGTTAGGGAGGCAGAGTCCACCCATGTAGCTCACTTTGGCCCTGTATTTGCTATATGTAACCCAGCCTGGCCTCAAATTAGTGATCCTTCTGACTCATGTGTCTGAATGTTGGCTTTACTGGTATAAGCTATATTTTTAAAATAGTTGACCATTTCCTTGGTTAGCCTTAGGAGACATGTTAACACAACTAGAATAGTATCAGTGGTCTAATGAGAGAAAGAAAAGATGGAACTGTTAAAAAAGTTTGAAGAATCAAGTCAGTATGGGTGGCACACACCTTAAATTCCAGCACTTGGGAGGTAGAGGCTCAGATCTCTGTGAGTTCCAGACCAGCCTGGTCTATAAGAGCTAGTTCCAGGACAGGTTCCAAAGCTACAGAGAAACCCTGTCTTGAAAAAAAAAAAAAACCTGAAAAGTTTTGTTATGTAGCCAAGGCTGGCCTCGAGCTCTCAGCACCATCTGAGTCTCCCCGCTGCTGGAATTTATAGGCATTCACCACAGTCAGCTCCTGATAATTTCTGGGGCAATCAAAATTTGGATTTTAGGTGAGAATAAGTTATTAGCATTTTTTAAAGTATAAAAATGTTATGATTGGGATAAAGTACTTGTAGAAATACATACTGAAGTTTTATTAGCTTAAAGTAATAAAACAGCAAAGTGGAAATTGTGCTTGAATGTATGAAAAAATTACAGATTAAGTAAAATTGGCCATTGTTATTAATTGTTGAAATAGGTAAAGAGGACAAGAAATTTCATCTTGGACCTCTTTATGTTTTATGTGTGCTTACTTAAAAATATCCATAATTTTCTTAAGTGCCACGAGACCTGGGTTCAGTCGTGACCAGACTTCCTAGTGGCCTGGATCAGGCTTTGACCATATGACTGTATACCTGATGCAGCTTCAGACATCCTCATCATTAGACTGTAGGACTTCTCATATTCGGTCAGAAGACTCAGATTTTGCCTTTTCTGTGTCTAGCATCAACACCCTTGTGAAGATCAGCAAAAGTGCAGGAGCCATGTTGAAACCACATGCACCCAAACTCATCCCAGCACTGCTGGAGTCCCTAAGTGTGCTGGAGCCTCAAGTTCTCAATTATTTGAGTCTCCGTGCTACAGAACAAGAGAAGGTGAGTTGGTAGCAGAAGTCTGTTGGCTAGTGTTGACGAGGTACAGTTACTGTTCAGATCCACCCCGTGTCCATAGACAGACTCTGTAGCTGCTGATGCCTTCACTCTTACACAATACATGCAATGGGTTTCTCTGTGTAGCCCTGGCTGTTCTGGAACTCAACTCTATAGACTAGGCTGGCCACTGACTCAGAGATCCATCTCTCTCTGCCTCCCAAGTGCCAGGATTTAAAACATGCACCACCACCACTCAGTTAAAATTGACAACTTATTAACATAATTTTAACAGTCTAAAAATTACTTCTATATTTTTTTAGGAAATGGATTACATTCAGGGGGAGACTTTGGTCTAAAATTTTTCTGCTTTGTCTTTGATTAGTTTTTTTTTTTTTTAAAGTTGTATATGACACATTTATTGAGGAAAAACGAAATCAGCCTGGAAGGGTAGATAGCAATCCCCTAGAGGTTTCCACTACTAACAGTTTCCTGCGGCTTTTAAAAATTCTTTCATAGTGAAAGCCTCCAGATAGTCAACTTAAAAACAAAATCAGAGTTTGATTATTGTGCAACTGCTTTTTAATTTAGTAGTGCATAATGTCTATGTTTTATTTTATTCTTTTAAATTCATTTATACTAAAGTCAGATGGCTTTATTTTTGTAGGGAGATTTTATAATAAAGTTTATACCCCCCTTCCTCATTGAATAATTGAGTAGTATCAGCCTTATAAGCAAGAACCTTACTGTTATATTTTGAATTTTTCTTTTATAGACATTGTCCATTATCTTTTTATACTCTCTTAGCTACAGCCTTCTTATTATCCCCTGGTGTCCAACTTAGACCTTATGCTTGGAGCACTGTTGTATCTACTGAGCTAAATCCTTAACTTTTGGGCTAGAGAGTTATCATAGCAGTGAGCTGCTCTTGTAGAGGACTGGAGTTCAATTCCTAGAACCCACATTGGGCATTTTATAACCTGTAGCCCTGGTCTTTGTTAGCATGTATAATCACAAGTGCTTGCCTCTCCCCTATACTTAAAATAACAAACTTTAATCCCTAATTCCATTAACTATTTATATATTTCTACAAATTGTGTTTTATTCTATGCCTAGTTTCCTCTATCCACCCTCCTTTCTTTTAAAACATAATTTCTTTATTTATTCTTTGGGAATTTCATATAATGTACCCTAATTACACTTATCTTCTAGTCCCCCATATCTTCCCCTCACCCCTGCAACATCCCCCAAAAGAAAATTTAAAAAAAAAAA
>JAQHUG010000156.1:3523170-3533844 GCA_028555095.1 Dicrostonyx torquatus
TTGTTGTGGAAGCTGTAGTGTGGCCCATTGAGATACACAGTTTACTTTTCATGTTTTCTTGCAAGTGTTCATTGCCACAAGTAATTGGTCTGGCTTCAGGACTCTGGTTTATGCTACAGCACTGATTCTGTGTTCCCACTGGAGCTCCTGTTGTTGTCCAGTGTCATGAAGATCCTGTTGTTTTGGATCTGTAGATCCATCCCCTTCACATGCTCCAGCAGTTCTTAGATTCAGTGGACATTGGGGTGGGCCAACTCATAGCCCTGGTTCTGGTCCTGGGTGGTAGCTGGGCTGGTCAGCTTGTTAGCTTTCCCTCATCATCACTACCCAGACAAGGTCTCCAGCACTGCCTCTGCTAGCTCACCCAATGCACCTCCAGCAAGGAGTAGGGCCAGTTCTCCTGTTCTTGGGCTCTATCACCAGGGCCAGCTCTACTGTTTTGCCCAGGTGAGATGCAAGGCCCTCTCTTCACATTGCTGTAGGGGACATGCAGGTGGGTATGGATGGGATCAGCTCTCCTGCTCTCACACCCTCAGAGTCAGCTCACCTGTATCTCTGACACCAGAGTTAGCTCTAGTGAGGTGCATGCCTGTGGTGAGTGGTGGGACCATCTTTCCTGAGTGTGGGGGCAAGCTCTCTCCTGAGTGGGCTGGCTCAACACAGCATGGTTCTGGTGATCCCCGTGCTAACACAGGACATGGATATCACCACAGACCTCAGCTATAGCAGGACTGCAGGCCTAGACATGATCTTTGGGCAATGGCTTGGGGCCGGACACACCACAACCCCAGTGGCAGCATAGGCCACTCATATTAGCACGGCCTCCTGGCAGCAGCATGATCCCCAGGTGGCTGACCAGACCCTGGGCATCCACAGAGCCCTCAGTGGCAACTGGAGCCGTGAATAGACCCTGGCCTCTGCAAGACTATAGACCCAGACATGGTTCTAAGCAGCAGCCACTGCCAGGACATTATCATGGCTCCAGGTGACAGCACTGGCTACCCATTCAGCATGGCCCTCAATGACAACAGGAACCCTGGACATCAACTCAGAGCCTGTCCACTGTAGGGCCACAGACCCAGGCATAGCCTTCTGCAGCAGCCCTGTTCTGGAGGACACTGTAGCCCCTGGTGACAGCATAGACCACTTAGATCAGGGTGTCCCTAGTGGCAGCATAGCCCTTGAATACCCTCATGGCCACAGGTTATAGACCAAATCCTGGACATTGGGTGGAATCTTGGGCTTTGGACATCAGAGCAGACCCTGGGTGTGGTAGAACCATGAATTTAGACATGGCCCTAGGCAGCAGACCAGGGATGTCACCATGGGTCCAGTTGGTAACCATGACCCAGACCGGCATGCCCCCCCCCAGCAGCATGACCCTCAGACACCAACATGGCCCCAGGTGGCAGTCTAGAACCCCTGCATCAGCATGGTTTTTGAAGGTTTCAGACGTCACAGGCATTATCACAGATTCTGGATGCAGCAGGGCCACAGACCCACACATGGCCCTCAGCCACAGCCCTGGTCCAGACCATATACTATGGCTCCAGTTGATAGTCTTGATCACCCAAATCAGTCTGGCCCCAGCAGCAACACAGCCCTCAGATACCAAAATGGTCACAGGTTGTGGCCAAGACCCCAGGTATCCACCTGGACCCTGGCAGCAACATGGGCTAGGGACATCATCATAGACCCAGGCTGCAACAGGTCCACAGACCCAGACATGGTCCACCGCAGCATCCTCAGCATGGCCCTTGAAGACCAATGTGACCATAGGTGGCTGCCCAGACCACAAGCTCCTGCACAGTCCCCAGTGATAACAGGATTTACAGACATCATCACAGGCCCTGGTGACTGCCCCAGGACCCCAGCTTAAGATCTGGCCCTTGGTCATAGTCCAGGCCCAGACATCTCCCTGAACTCGAGTAGCCAGCTAGCCATTCACGTCAGCCGGTTCCTCACCACCCTCACCTTTCTGGATCTTCCTCTCTTCCCAGCCTCTCTCTCTCTCTTTCTCTCTTCTACTTCCCCACTCTGTACTCTCTTACCACCATGGTGCCCAATCACACAGTGCCAGGGCTCTTAGTTGGGTCACAGTTAAGTACTGCCCACCCCAGGTATAAGGCTTGGCACGGAGCTGGTGCCTTTCTTCTCTCCCAGGCCGGCACCTAGACACCTTGGGCAGTACTTAGTGTGATGGCACCTCTGGTGCTGGGGTGGCCTCCTAGTCGATTGTGGTCCCCTCAGATCCAAAAGTCTGTGGCAGAGGGTGGTTTCTTCGTCATTCTTTGCCACCTCCTATAAATGTTTACTAGGTATTAAGAACTGTACATCTTTTGCAAGCCTTAGCAAATCACTTTTGCATGCCTTCCTTTTTTCTGGATCGTGATTGCCCCTAGCATAATTTTTATTAAAATACCTTTATAGATACAAATCCACATTATAAAGTTAAAGAATTAAATGGATTATACAAACACATGCAGTTTTGTGTTTTCGCTTAGACAATTCTTTAGACGTTGTGTAGAAATTCAGTGTATTCTCTTTTTAAGTGGATAGAGAACCTGAGATCCAAGAAGGCTGAGTGACTTGATTAGAGCCGTAACTATATGTTAATAAGTGAATGCATTAAGTTAATTTTTGGCAGTACTAGGAATTGATCCCAGGGCCTTATGCATGCTGAGCATACAGTGTACTGGTAAGGTGTACCACCAGCCCATGTCTTTTGTTTCTAACTACTGTCTGAATTTCTGATCTTTAGGGAGATGTCAATTGTACAATTAAGTTGTTTTTTTTTTTTTTAAAGGTTACAGGCTTTAATCACTAGACCAGAATTTTAACATATATGGATATGAGAACTGCTTTAGACATTTCATCATTAGGATAGTACACCTTTCCCAGAATGAATATGATTTACAGATCATATTCATTCTGTCATGATGATATAATAGTCATCTTTTTGCCCAATGTTAATATTTAATAGTCCTGCTTAACTGAAATGTTGTTTTGCTTGTAAAATCCGTCTATGATTGAAAATATTGATTAGAAGCTCTATTGCATTCAACCCCCCTTATACAAGTGTCTGAATAATTAGCTGTTTCTGGTTTTTCTATTTGTTTGTACAGTTAAATTGTTAAGTGAGGTCAAAAGATACTAGAATTAGACTTTCACCTGATTTCATTATTGATTATTTATTTAAAAGCCTTTAGTTTGGAAATGACCCTTAACTGCAGTTTATGTGGTAATTCATAATTAATTAAGTGTCTTGAGTGACTTGAGTCTGTGCTCTTCAGGCTGCAATGGACAGTGCTCGCCTCAGTGCTGCCAAGTCCTCTCCCATGATGGAGACAATCAACATGGTGAGTTTCCAGGACAACTTCAGAGCTCCTTTGTTCTTCATGAAACAAGCTGAAGGGAGAGGGATGCATTGATAAAATACTGTGAATGCAATTTTTTCTTTGAAAAATTTTCAGTTTTTAACTAGTATATAAAAAGTACATATTTATGGGCATTTTTCTTAATTACTAATAGAATTAAATTTTCTGGATAGCAGGATTTGTCAAAATTTGTGTTACATGGAAAACAATATATTAAGAGCTCTATCTATTAAGTCCATGTGTATTTATGCTTTGGTCTTATTTTAGAAAGGTTCAGAGGTGTGTTATTTATTTTATTATTATCATTACTTTTTGCCTGCCTCTGAGAAATTCTTTGGAACGGACCATGAAGGTATAAGCTTAGAGGAATTTTAATAAAATAGATAGGTCAGAAGGTAGGTGACAGGAACTGAGCAATCGTGATGTGTTTCAGATGTCAGAAATATTTATAGTGAAGAGGTCATGGTTCTTTGAGGTTCGGGGTTCTACAGTTCTCGGAGTCTTGGCAGAGTCACCTTTTGGACATTTCTGTAGTGATTGTTAAGAGCTTGCAAGCTAAGCAGGTCACAGACTGGTCAAGGCCAATATTTAGTCTTAAGAATTTTTGTCTCAGTTGTATTATTGGGGAAAGTGATAGGAGTATTTAGTAAACATCACTTGGAAATATTCATAAATAAATGAAGTGTGTATTTTAAAAATTTGTAAAAAGCTATGATGAAGTCATATAAGAAATTGACTTATTTGGGGTCAGGTAGGCTAGACCCACTTTGGAAGGTTAGTGTTAATCGAGGCATTTTACATTAGATATAGATTGTTAGAGGAAGATTGAAAGAGAGGTCATTTATTAAGTAATCATTTCTTTCCTCTTTTAGTAAATTAATCTTCCTTATTTTGTTTTATTTTTAATGTTGAACTATTAGTGGGTAAATTTTTTAAGTCAACTGGAGGATAAACAAACTAGTGATTTTCCAACTTTATGTTAAATTCAATGGATATATATTTGATATGGGTAGTTCTTAAATGAAGATATGGTACTAACTTAATCATTTGCTTAGGCTTGCCTTTGTATTTATTATTTTCTCAAAGTGCCTGCAATATCTTGATGTTTTGGTGCTGGGCGAGCTAGTTCCTAGGTTATGTGAACTGATCAGAAGTGGTGTAGGTCTTGGAACTAAGGTAAGATTTTTTGTTTATTTGTGTGTGTGTTGTATGTGCATGTGTGCTTGAAGACAAGTTGTTGTCATGCAGCGAAGGCTGGTCTTCAACGCACTATATAGCATAGGCTGGCCTCAAACTCAAAGTTCTGTCTCAGTCTCCTACTACTGGAAGACATATCATAGGCATGTGCCACCACACCCAATGCGTGTGTGTGTGTGTGTGTGTGTGTGTGTGTGTGTGTGTGTGTATGCACATGCATGTGAAGGCCGCATAATATTTATTTATTTATTTATTTATTTTTGAGACAAGGTCTCCTATTGCTTAGTCTAGTCTCAGACTCCATGTAGAGCTGAGGATGGCTTTGACCTTTTGATCCTTCTGCCTTTATTTCCTAGTGCTGGGATTATAAGCTTCATCCTGGTATACTGTATTACATGCAGTCATGCTCTGCTTGTCTTTCATGTTTTAGTAGGATTGTTTCTGGTTGTCATGTAAGTGCTTTTGGGTTTTCTATTATTACCGGATAAGCTCACTCACCTGTCAAGGAATAATCATTTTAGATAGTGATTAGAAATTTTTGTGTAAGAGTCAATAAGTATTTGGGTAGATAACTTCTTTTTGAGACTCTTATAAAGGTCAGATACTGCCTTCATCTGCTTTTTTTTTTAACTGTTAAATTTTTCATTGTTGTTATTTTAGACCAAATCTCACTCTGGGGTGTTCCCACACTGCCTTCCTGCCTCAGACTTGGCAGTGCTGGGATTGCATGTATCATGACACTCAGCTTTGTCTCATTAGAAAAGAAGTAAATCATTTCTTCTCTTGGTAAAATTACTTCACTTCTAATTAACATTTCTAAATCAGAAGCGAGCTAAAAATAAAAACACTAGTAGTTTTAGCTTGCAAGAGAAAAACCCAGCTGTTTATATCTGTTTCCCTCCTCTGTGTATTTTCCGTATGCATGTCTTCTACATTGTGCCTGTAAGGGGTGTGTGATACTCTGCTTGTGGCAATATAGCCTTTATCTCACTCAATCAAGGGACATCTGACTTTTCAGCTTTTAAAAAGCTATAAATAAAAAAACCATTCTTCTCTTCGGACATGTATAAACTGATTTCTTTGGAAATTTCTAAAAATGGGATTATTAAATGCAATTCTTTGTGATAACTTGACTTATTCTGAGAGTTTGTTCACAGTGCCTTAAATTCTTGATCCTAAAACAGTAATCTCTGTTGAACTAGTTTAAAACGTTTTCCTTTCTCTATATTGACTCCCAGAAGAGCTATTAGACTTTGTGTGTTTTATCTGTAAATTGTTGGTGCCTAAAAGAAGTGGTTTGATAGAACATTGTGACCTCAAATTTCGACCTATGTTTTTGTGACCTTAAAGGGAGGCTGTGCCAGTGTCATCGTGTCTTTAACTACTCAGTGTCCCCAGGACCTAACACCTTACTCAGGTGAGTTTGTCACATGTATGCGGATACTTTTTCATGGTTGTGTTTATTTCAGAGTTTTAAAAGGAAAATTATTTGGACATGCTTATGTGTTTTGCTTCCACTCAAACTTGACCCAGTCATTTTGTTAGCAAGCTTTTATTGTTCTACCAGCAAGTTTCTCAGTGGTGTAAAGAGGTAAAAGTACCTTTCATTCTTTAGAGCTGTTTCTTCCTACTTATAGCTAACTTAACATGAATTTTTTTCCTCTTCTAGATAGGATCCTGGTGTGGTTTCTGTATATAGCTCTCATTCTTTTACCTTTTCCATAATATTTTGGAAAGAGATTAATTTTTAATTTTTAAATCAAATGAATGAAACAAAGTAGGTAGTACAAATAATATTCAAAAAAATCTAAACTACTGTGCAGTAAATCTGATTAATTTCAGAGTTATGGGGTTTTTATTCCTGGAAACCATTTTGCCAACCATACAATCAGATGTTTTTATTTATTTCTGTAGGTAAACTTATGAGTGCTTTACTTAGTGGTCTGACAGATCGGAACAGTGTAATTCAGAAATCCTGTGCATTTGCCATGGGCCATTTAGTTCGGGTGAGTTGGATTTCTTGCTCAGTTAAGTACAGCTCTGGGAATTGTAAAGAAGTGAGTAGGGTTGTTTGTTTTGCAGACTTCACGGGACAGCAGCACTGAAAAGCTGCTACAGAAGCTCAGTGGCTGGTATATGGAGAAAGAAGGTACCTTTCTTCTCCTTTCCTATACATTTTAGAGTTTAACCACATAGACTGCTGTTTTGGTAGAAACATTTTAAATTGGTTTATATAGATCACTTACCCTGAAAAAATAGTAATAGTAAATGCTAACAAGATTTTGGTTTCTTCTTCTCTTGAGAACCTATCTACAAGACCTCTTGTGCTTTGACTATTCATGCAATTGGAAGATACAGTCCTGATGTATTGAAGAACCACGCCAAAGAAGTTCTGCCCTTGGCGTTTCTAGGCATGCATGAAATTGCTGATGAGGAGAAATCTGAAAAAGAAGAGTGTAACTTGTGGACTGAAGTGTGGCAGGAAAATGTACCTGGTTAGTAAATGATGGTTGCAAGATAAATGTGTTTCCTAAGAACACAGCTGGAATTTTTGACTCATATTGTTGATTCATAATTTTCTAAGGACTTGAATACATATCACATTTCCTTTTTAGCATATCCTAATTTCTAAGTTTGCAGAGTGCCGCTCAGAGCTCTTCTCTTTGACTTGTTGCTGTCTCTGTGAGAGAATATAAACTATGTCTAAGCAAAGTAGAACTTTACTTAGGTTAGTGGAGTGTAATTGTGATTTTTATGTGGCTTTAGAGTATTATTGTAGAGCTGTGTTTTTAGCTTGGTACACATTAATGATGATGACCTTTTAAAAATAACATCCCTGGTAGTATGTCCAGTTCATAAATTCCTGCTTTTGCAAACAGAAGCAGCACTGCACAGTCTCTGCCTTTATTTAGCAGGTGGTATTTTTTTTTTTTATCAGTTGACAGTTACTGCTTTAGGCAGATGGCAGTGACTTACATTTAAAATTGATTTTAAAATTTTTTTTCTTGTCACTTGAGAGGTGTCTTAACTTTTCTTTCTTCTTTTTAAATGTAGGCTCCTTTGGAGGTATTCGATTATACCTGCAGGAGTTGATTACTATTACCCAGAAGGCTTTACAGTCACAGTCTTGGAAAATGAAAGCCCAGGGTGCAATTGCTATGGCATCAATTGCAAAACAAACAAGCTCTCTAGTACCTCCATATCTGGGAATGATACTGAGTGCTTTGGTGCAAGGCCTGGCTGGAAGAACATGGGCAGGAAAGGTAAGAGAACCATTGGGTTCTGTATCTTTGTATAGGTTAGAAATCTGATTTGATGTGACTTTGGCTTACTTACTTAGGTTTTCTAGCTAGTGGAAGATTTTTTCTGATTATCTATGGCATTTTATATCAAAGTATGTTTCATCCTATATGTTCTTGAATAAAGCATAGTAATTTTGGAGATTGGAATACTTTGTATATTCAGTCTTACAAGTTACTTCTTAAACCAGGTCACCACTGACCTTCAGTAGAACCTGAATTGGTCATATTGGTCTGCTTCTAATCCTGGCACCAACGATGCTCATTTCTGGGGTTTGAGAATTGGAAACGTTTTATACAATGGCTAGAGAAAAATGTTCATATTGAGTGTTCCATGTGGAACATGAGATTGAGGCAATATTTGTATTCTTATTTTGAAAAGATCACTAGTGGCCACCACAGTATTGTGGTCATAATAGTGCATTGCCTGGTGACCTTGGTTACAAGTTCTTGGGCCTTTA
The DNA here is from genome assembly GCA_028555095.1 of Dicrostonyx torquatus. Classification (NCBI taxonomy): domain Eukaryota; kingdom Metazoa; phylum Chordata; class Mammalia; order Rodentia; family Cricetidae; genus Dicrostonyx; species Dicrostonyx torquatus. The sequence goes on from JAQHUG010000156.1 coordinate 3,531,505, forward strand.
TGAATTAGAGATTCATGGTTTGGGTGGAATTCAGTGATGTTTGTAAGTGCATATGTTAGTTTTTGCCATGGTGGTTATAAAATACTCAATGGGGTGATTATTGTCATAATGCAAAGGATGTGACATGTAGGTTTAATACATGTCCTTATCCTTAACTTATCAGGAAGAACTGCTAAAAGCCATTGCCTGTGTGGTGACAGCTTGCAGGTAAATGTTCTTTTAATGAACATACCATTTCTTGATGTAAAACTTAAAAGCTGTAGCGTTTCTTAACTTTTCTGATGTTTTTGTATGGATCCTGTAGTACAGAGTTGGAAAAGTCTGTGCCAAATCAACCCACCCCAAATGAAATTCTTCAGGCTGTCTTGAAGGAGTGTTGCAAAGAGAATCTCAAATACAAGATTGTAGCAATCAGCTGTGCAGCTGATGTTTTGAAAGCCACCAAAGAAGACAGATTCCAGGAATTTTCTGACATTGTCATACCCCTCATCAAGAAGGTAATGGTTACCTATATCATCCTAGGTTTTCTTCTGTCTTGGTAATATGTTTTTTTAATTAATTAATTAATATGTGCAGTATCCTGCCTGTAGGCCAGAAGAGGGCACCAGATGTAATTATGGTTGGTTGTGAGCCACCATGTGGTTGCTGGGAATTGAACTCAGGACCTCTGGAAGAGCAGTCAGTGCTCTTAACCGCTGAGCCATCTCTCCAGCCCCGGTAATATGTTTTTATTAAGGCAAGTTCATCAGTAAAGTAGCAGAAAATTTCCAAAATATTATAACCTCAAACAGAGGGAAGTTTGTCTTAATATTTGGATCCCCTTTAGGGATCACATTTTTTATACATTATCCTCATGGTCTATGGTTTATCTGGGTCTCAGGCAGATGGCATAGTAAGTACATAATTCCTCTCAAGAAAAGTTATGGAAACGGAAGCATATTACTTTGATTCATGTTCCCTTGGCCAGCACTTATCCCATAGCCCCATTTAGCAGCTGATGAGCCTAGGAAAGGTAATTTTTTATATAGGCACCCTTTTTCCACCTGTGGGAGGAGGGAGAGAGTGCCTATATAGTGAACTGCTTCTGCCATAATAAGCTCCACCTTGCTAGCACGTAGAGATGCCAAGTAATCATTTAGTGTGAAGGCAAGGAGTATTGTGTGTTGTGTAGTTTACCTCTGCAATGTCCTGTGGGAAACTTGGGTTGAAAAAAATATGACTGGCTTAGTTTGGAAACTGAAGTACTCATTTTTTTAAAAAAAAATAAAGTGTATATCATACAGAAAGAGGGATATAGTTGGTCTATTTTTTTTGGTTAGTTTTGAGACAGGCTCTTTTTATTATGTAGTGATGGCTGTCCTGAACTCACCATGTAGCTATGTAGGCCAGGATAGCCTGGAACTCACAGAGATCCACCTGCCTTTGCCTCCTGAGTGCTGGGATTAAAGGTGTGTACCACCAGTTCTGGCCTGGTCTACTTATTTTTAAAGCATGAAATATTATCTCTTGGTTTGCTTCTAATTCATATCTTTGGTTTTTTTTGTACTAATAAGGCTGTTTTAGGTATTTCTGTGATAATGTGTTTTTGAATAAAAGGGAAAGTCTATAACTAGTATAAGAAAAACTATATACAATAGGAAATATATAGGAAATAAGCACATCAACAGTGTCTAGTCCATTTGCATTTGGCAAATTTAGAGAAAATACTTCATTATCTATTCTATCTTGGTGAGTCCAAAGTCTTTCTATCATAACTTGCTTTCTGTGTCTGGTAAACTATAACTAGCTAATCTTCAACTCCCTCAGAGACCCAAGAAGGAAATAATATTAACTGAGTAAGCAGGAAGTGCAAGTGAGAAATGACAGAAACAGCTGGCTGCCTGGGCAGTCACTTGAAGTTCCTCTGCAACATTGGGCATCCATCTTTGGCCTATAGGCCTAGCAAATCGGATAGACTTTTCTGTGAAGCAGGATATTCTGTAGGGCTGTCCTTCCTTGTCTTGACAATGTTAGGCAGTCACTTTCTTTTGTGTTATGCTTGTCCAGTTAGGACAGCATACTGTCAATAATCAATGCAAGGACGTTTTCTTGCCCAGTGACTTACTTTTGCTGCAAAGAAAGTAAACTCCATATGGAGTTTTTCAATGCTCATAATCTTCTCTGAAGTAGATTGGTGCTGCAAGGAATAGACATGTCTCACTGTCATAAAAAGGAGCCTATGTTATTAAAACATAGTAAAAGCTATATTCTGTAGATCTCTGAAGTGTTTGAAGATGACCTGTCTATCTAAAATATATCTTCGTTTGACCCTGAAAACATACCTAATGTAACTATAAATTC
>JAQHUG010000156.1:3535670-3557176 GCA_028555095.1 Dicrostonyx torquatus
AAACTTTCTCAGGCTTTATGTAGAAATTCTTTCCAAATATTTGGGTGCCATTTGTAGCACTACTAATAAAAACCCAGAGACAGAAATTGGGATTCTACCTGAAGACCAGGAAAGCAAAGCAGCCAGCCGTTGGTTCTTACCTCAGCCTCAGTCCAAAAATAATGACTCTGCCTCCAGGAACCCTTAGAATGAGACTGTGTGTGTGAGCTGTCTCCTCCTGTCTTATATTCCTCTCTAGTGCTGAGATTAAAGGTGTGCACTTCTACTCCAGGTTTCTGTGGCAAACTAGTGTGGTTACTGGAATTAAAGGTGTGTGTGACCACTGCCTGGTCCATAACACTGATCAGTGTGGTTGTTTCACTCTCTGAAGTTCAGGCAAGTTTTATTTATTAAAATACAAATGAAATATCACATCTGTTAGCTGATTACACCTGCTAGCTGATTGAATTACTTCTTCTTTATCAGTTTTTTAAGGGTTTGTGTTTGGAACATTGTCAAGTTCTTTCCATCTTTAATTCTCTTGATTCAAATGCAGGTCTTTTTCAGTTATGCTCAAAATAGTACATTTATAGGTTTTCTATTTTTATTTTCAAATACTTTTAAAGTATTTCTCAAATTTATTAGAAATGTATGCTCTTAATACAAACAGAAGAACTCATGGTAAAGAACTTAGCATTTAGTCCTTGGTGAGTATCTCCTGTTCTACACTCTGACTGTTTAATAAGTGTAATTCTGAAGAAGGAAATACTAGAATCTTCTTTTCTTTTCTTTGAAATGTCCTAGAACTCACTTGAAAGCATGGGAGTCCGGAGCACCAAAGCTGAAGATGAAAGTGATAAGGAAAGAGAGCTGCAGCTGGAATCTCTGCTGGGTGCCTTTGAGAGCCTAGGCAAAGCATGGCCCAGAAACCCAGAAACCCAACGTAAGCACCAAACACAGTACTTGTAGAAGTACTGTAGCCAGAAGTCACTTAGCAAGAACACCAAGTTTCTGCACGGCTTAGTAATAGTGCTTATATAGTCCGAATATTAGTAGTGAGAATTATCATATACCCATTTTATTCTTACATCACCAAATAAGTACATGGATTGCTGTATTATTGAGGGATACTTTAAGACAGTATCGCAGGGGGCTGGAAAGATAGCTACCCCACTGGCTGCTCTTTTGGAGGACCTGATGAGTTTGATTCTAACACGCACATGTTGGCTCACAACCATCTATAACTCCTATCCTAGGGCACCCAAGAGCATCAGGTACCCATGTGGTACACATATAGACATGTGGACAAAACACTCACATACAAAATAAATAAGCTAAAAGTAAAATATATTTTTAGAACCAAAATACCACAAACTGTAAGGCTTAAACAACAGAATTTTTTTTCTAATTTTGTTGGATAGAATTTCAAGATGAAGTTGTTGATAGGGTTGACTTCTTCTGAAATTTCTCTCTACTTAATTTTTGAATGGTTACCTTTTCCTCTGTTGCTGTGTCCTGATCTCTTGTAAGGGGATTGGGTTAGGATCTTCCCATATGACTTCTTTAAATATTGTGTTTTTAGTATAATACAAGAATGTTAGGGGATACAATTGAGTTCATAGCAATCATGATGCATTTTATGTAGATATTTGACTATAAATGAGTTTTGTTACTCTTGATTATGTCCATAACTCTTTTCTGAGAATCCTAAAGTATTAGAATTTCTTCCTCGCAAAATTGGTGGCCTTGCTAGCAAGTCTTCAGTAAGCAAGTGATAACTGTTTTATTGAAAAACTCATGGCAGAGATTTTCAGAACTAAATATATATTTTCAAAGGATTAAGAAGTAAGCCATGATTATTGATTGGTTCAAGTCATAGTTACAGTCCATTGACAAGACCTTAAATTTGAGCAGATGCTAAATACTTTGTCTTGTTCTGAGAACTACACTCTGTCACAATGAATATCTCTGTACTAATTATTTATATATGCTAACTCATATAAAATTTTCTTTGAGCCACTTATTCTTTGTGTAACATGAAGAATTTTTCAAAAGAAATTTATCAATTTGTGAGTGGTATTATGAACTATAGTGATTGTCGAATTGCTTGATTAACTCTTGCTTGATAGCTAGAGAAAGATAAAGTGGGGAATTCCATAAGAAAAATAACAATATAAACAAGAGTTTGACACAAGACATAAAGATATACATTTGTTTACCAGTTTCTGAGCAGAGAACCAAGGCATTTTCTTTAAGAATTCAGTGTTAACAAACTAGCTTCTCACTTTTCATACTATCAACTATGATTTCTAGGTTTTGTGTCCGTTTGAAAGAGAGACACAAACCACAAATTGTTATGAAGTAGTCTCAGAGTAGAATATTTACTCCTTATGTTTTATATTTAAACCATATAAATTTTACAATAGGTATCCAACTAATGTCCTGTTGGTTCCATTTATCCCAGGGTAGGTATGAATGTGGCCCAACACGTTGAAGATAATGTCACATTGCAGTATCAGGAGTTTGAAGAGCCCTACTCTAAGCATTTAAAACCAACTCCTGTCAATTTTTTTTGTTGAGTTTTTGTCTTATCTGTTAGTATAACATTAATTGTGTGATTATGGAGACACTTGTGACTGGGACTAGTTTATGATAAAAGACTACTGACTGTTGATAATCCCATAGTTGGCAGAGGACTCTAGAGGGTGCTCAAGAGTTCTGCACCTTTTATTTCATTAAGAAAATTCACAAGGGAAGGAAAGTGTGGCTAATCTGCTACCTCTATTCTGTGGAAGACAAAAATGCCTTAACAGCAAGCTGTTAGAGCAGGTGTGTGTGTGTGTGTGTGTGTGTGTGTGTGTGTGTGTGTTAGAGCAGGTGTGTGTGTGTGTGTGTGTGTGTAGGGGGCTCTAATCAAGGAAATTGTCTTGGAAATTAGATATAAAATTCTGCTAAGAATTTGGGAAAAATTCCGTGTCATTAATTAAAGGCATTTATTGTCCCTCACTTTCCTCCACTTTTTTTCCACTTTCTTTTAATGCTTCATCTTTTTCTCTGTCCCTTCTTTGTTATCTTTTCCCTTTTTATTTATTCCCTCCTTTGTCCCACTTCATCTTCTTCCCAGGTTGTTATCGTCAGGAGCTGTGCAAACTGATGTGTGAACAGCTAAGACTCAGCACGTGGAAAGTGCAGCTAGGTGTACTCCAGTCGATGAACGCCTTTTTCCAGGGGTAATTTGCTTCATGATTCAGGTTTTTATTTTATTTCCCTATTGAATGGAATTCTTAACATTTACACATTTTTTATTGAATATAGATTCTTTTCTCTTACAATATATCCTGATTATATTTTCCCTTCTTCTCCTCCTCCCAGTTCCTCCCTGCTTCCCTCCTCTCTGGATCCACTCCCTCTGTCTCTCATTATAAAAGAACAGGCTTTCTAACAGATAACAACCAAAAGTGGCAAAGCAAAAACTATGATATTAATGTTGTACATGCAACCCAACAAGAGGAAAAGAGTCCCAAGAGCTATCACAAGATTCAGAGACCCACTTGTTCTCACAGTCAGGAGTCCTATAAAATACTAAGCTAAGAGCTATAATATATACACAGAGGACCTGATGTAGACCCATGCAGATCCGGTGCATGCTACTTCAGTCTCTGTGAGCCCATGTATGCTTTGCTTAGTTGATTCAGAGGGCTTTGTCTTCCTGGTGTCCTTCATCTCTGGCTCTTACAGTCTTTCTACCTCTTCTTCCAAGGATGCTCTGAAGGAAGGGATTTGATGTAGACCTCTCTCTCTCTTTCTCTCTCTCCATAATGTCTAGCTGTGAGTCTCTGCATCTGTTCTCATCTATGTCTGGAGGAAGCATCTCTGATGATGACTGGATAAGGCATTGACTTATGAGTATAACAGAATATCATTAGGAGTCATTTTATTGATACTTTTTCGTTTTAGACCAGTATTTGGTTTTACCCTAGGTCTCTGGACTACCTAGTTTCTGGTTCTTGGCTACCTAACAGTGTTAGGTATGGATTCCTTCTCATGGAATGGGCCTTAACTCAGATCAGGCATTGATTGACTACTCACCCAAGTTCTGTACACTAGTGTAGTTCGCAAGCAGGACAGATTGTAGGTCAAAGGTTTTGTGACTGTGTTGGTGTCCACATTTCTGTTTTGGTAGAACGCAGAGTACCTTTTGACACCAAAGACACCAGAATGTAGAAGTGAAGGCTCCATGTAGACAACCAGCTTGACATCTCCGTGTTCAATGAGTGTGTTGTTGTCCTGGTCAATGGATCCCCACTATCAGTTTGTAGAGGGCAACCCTTTGTCTTGGCAACTGCCTGGTTGTTTGAGGATTTCCTCGGATCCCCCTCCTTGGCCAACAGCTCATTTGAATGCAGCCCAATTCCGTAAACCTCACCTGGCAACAAGAGATGGCCACTTGAGACTCCTTTTCCCCCATTACTAAGAATCGTCATTATAATCACCTTCATAGCTTCCTGGAAGTTTTCACTGTACTAGGTTTCCACCCCACCCCACAAATTGGCCCCCAGTTCTAGCCATCTCTGTCCACCCTCTTTCCCTCCATCCCATTTTCTCCACATCTTGTTCCTGTCCCCTCCCCACCTGCCCCCAGTTTGCCTTTAAAATCTATTTTCTCCTCCCAGGAATATTCATGCATATCCCCCTGTATCCCTCCTCTTTACCTGACCTCGTTGGGTCTGTGGGTTATATCTGGGTTATCATTTACTTAACAGCTAATATCCACATATAAGTGAATAAATACCATATTTATCTTTCTAGGTCTGGGTTGCTTTAGTCAGGATAATTTTTTGTAATTCTATCTATTTGCCTATAAATTTCATATTGTCTTATTTTTTAACAGTGTAATAATATAGCACTGTGTACATTTGCAGTCTTATAATTAATGTAGACACTACTAGTTTATGAAACAACATGATAAAGTGAAATGTACAGATAGAAGTTGTGTTAGGAAGGTTTTAAACTGTTTTTTATGATTAACATGTATCACTTTTATGTTTCTAGGTTAATGCTTTTGGAAGAAGAACATGCAGATTCTGAAGCTCTGGCTGAAATTCTTCTTGAAACTTGTAAATCAATTACTTATTCTTTAGGTGAGTGAATAACCAGAACTTGAATAGGTTTTTTTTGTTGTTGTTGTTTATTTTGTTTTTGGTGCGGATACTGGTGATCAGGCATAGTCCTTCATTCATGCTAGTAGGCAGGCACTCTACCACTGAGCTACATCCTCGCCTCTTTTTGTTTTGAGTCGGGGGCTCTATGCTGCCTAGGCTGGGATCAAATTTATGGCTTTAGTCACCCAGGTAGCTAGGATTATAGAGACACCGTAACTGGCAATTCTTATAAAGGAAAGCATTTAATTGGAACTGGCTTATAGTTTCAGAGGTTTAGTCCATTATCATTATAGTGGAAAACAGCAGTGTGCAGACAGACATGGTTCTGGAGAGGTAGCTGAGAATTCTGCAGTTTGATCCACAGGCAGCAGAAGGAGACTGAGTACCACTCTGGGCTTAGCTTGAGTGTATGAGACCGGCCCACATAGTGACACTTTCTCCAGCAAGGTCACAGCTACTCCAACAAGGTCTTATATTTTAATAGTGACACTCCCTATAGGCCCATTCAAACACATGAGTCTATGGGGGCCATTCCTATTCAAACCACTATATAGTCACCACACTTGGCTTAAGTAGCCCTGATTTTAAAACTAAGGAGCTGAGTCTCTGCTGTGGGAGCACATTCTGCTTCTTCAGCCAATAGCCTTTAAGATTTCAGCCCACTTGGGCGTGGTCTTTTATAGTTTAAAAAGCAGCAGGAACTATGCGGCCTGCTCTCTCTTAAATCCAGCAACCTGAACAGGAGCTGTCCAGGCTGACCTCGAACTCACTGAGATCCTCCTGCTTCTGCCTCCAGAGTACTGGAATTAAAGGCGTATACCACACATTAGGCCTTTATAGACTCTTTTCAACTGGTACATTCCTTCAGCCTTTCTTTCTCTTACATATACTCATAATTTTGAAGGCTAAAAACTTTCCTCTCATTTTTGGGAAAAAAATAGCTCTCATTTGTCATTTTTTTTTTGACATTTCCTCAGGTTGGATCTAGCTTATGAGTTCTGAAGTTAATATGTTTTTCCTCATTTCAAGAGGCATGCAATGTTAACAGCTTTCCCAATTTTTCAATGTTAATTTTGTTTACCAAATCAATGTACTATGGATTTTCTCTCTATTATCATTTTTATTTTTCCTTGTGTCTGATAGTATACTTTAAGGTCATTCAAATAATCTCCTCTTCAAAACTGCATCTATTAAACAGTTTATGAGAAGACACGATATGATCTTGTAAATATACTTCTATCAAAGTTTATTCTTTAGATTTTGCATGCATTGGTGATTCTTCTCTGAGCCAGTTTTTTCTGTTTATTTCAACTCTATTCCTTTCTCCACATTAATTGTTTGGTAGTTGGTATTTTATTTTGAACAAGATTCTTCTTTTCCTGTTTATTTATGCATCGTTAACTGGTATTGATTTATACCACTCCCATCATCCCACAAGCCTCTTAATGTTTTATAATTGATTGTTTTTTAGGATTTTAAAAGTTATATGTATATACAAATGAGTACTAGTGTCCACAGAGGTGTTAGGTTCTCCTGGAACTGAAGTTATAGGCTATTGTGAGCTGCCAGTGTGGGTGTTGTGGACTTGAACACTGGGCCTTTGTATGTTGTAATTAGGGGAGAGGTGTGCGGGTTGTATGTTTCCCAGCCGCCGCTGGTCGCCTGCACCCGAAATAACCACATGACAAGCTGGATTCATTTAAATACTGCCTTGCCCGTTATCTCTAACCTTTTCCCGGCTAGCCCTCACCTCATAAACTAACCCATTATAAAAGTCTGTATGTCACCACAACTTACCAGACGGATCTACAGTACTTCCTTCTGCGGTGGGGGCCTCATGGCGACTGGCTCACTTTCCTTCTTCTCCTCAGAACTTCCGTTCTGTCTGCTCTGCCCACCTAAGGGCTGACCTATCTATAAGCCAGGCAGTTCTTTATTCAACCAATAAGAGTAATACAAAATACAGGAGAACACTCCCACATCATTTGTATGAGGATTACATGGTGCTGAGCCATCTCTCCAGCCCTAATTATTTTCATTAATTAGTTTGTTATTTAATTGTCTTAGCTGTGGTTAATGGAAGTGCCTTCAAGGTGATTCACTTTGTTCTTTTAGCGGGCCACTATTTGTTTTTGCAGTACTTTACTTCTCTAGATTTTGATGCATACTAATTTTGGATAGGCATTTTCTCCAAAGACTCAGTACCTTTTGTGAAAGAGTGTGTACCAAAAAAGATTGTTTTAGTTGTATTCTTGGAAGCAGCATGCTTTTGTGGATGTAGAGCTAGAAACTAAAAAAATTGTCTTTTCAGGTTTCTAGGTATCCTAGATGATGGTCTTTGGTAAAATGAGGATCATTGAAATCAAAGACCTGTCTTATGTGGTGATAACTGTTTGTTTGGGGTAGTATCTTTTGATCTCCCACATCTATGCTGGGTCTTTTAAATATTACCACTTAGGTCTAATATATTTGGCTGTCTACAGTGCGTTGAAATAATAAATGTAGACATATAGCTTAATTTAAGTATTTGATAATAATTAGCAAATAGAAGTTTACTTCAAAAGTGAATTCACAGAGTTTTAACCTTTTATGTTTCAGTAACATGAATTTAATCTTGGGAGTTCTGTCTTTGAAAGATATTTATGATTGCATATGTTTCTTCTTAGAAAATAAGACTTACTCATCTGTGAGAACAGAAGCTTTATCTGTGGTAGAATTACTTCTTAAGAAACTTGAAGGTGAGTTATGATTAGAACACCAAAGATTCAGGATACTTCATAGCATGCACTTGAGAAATTTTATTTCTGTTTTTGCTGATGATATAAAATACACATTAATTTATGTGCACCTACAACTAGACTGTAGAGAACTAAAGTCATGAAATCTTAAAGACTTAAATTTTGTTCTCTGTGTTTATATATTTCTGATAAATTAGTAAGCTGTAGTTACCTTGAAGTAGTAGTTTTGTTTCCATCATGAGGTCTTACTTAGTCTTGGTTAATCACAAGAAGTGGTTATGGTGACTGAGCAAAGCTTGTGGTGTGCATGTAAACAGGACGCAAGGAAGAGGCTCAGGCTGCTTTATCAAAGACCCACTTGAGTTGACCTGTTAGACAAAAATGTGGTTTTAGTCCTACTTGATTTCTTTCTTTTCTTCTTTAAGAAACCTTATAAATTCTCTGTTGTGTCAGTGGTAGAAGAAAAGCAGCTTCTTTTTTTTCTTCCTGTGTTTTTTATCTACCTCTGGTTTCAAAAAGAGGACCATTCCCCTTCCTCCTTCACTTCCTACTCCTTTTCCTATTCTAGTCCTTGAATTAATAGTGCAGAAGATGAGACGGTTTTCAACACAACCTTGTGAATTTGGTGTTTGTACTTTTTCCTCTTTTTTGCTTAGCAGAATGGGCCCTTTAGACTCGTGACTTACACTAAATATTGCATGGTATATTTTTATTCTTAAAATCAAAATGCCTAGGCACTTAGCCATGTGATTATATTTCTCATTTTCCAGATAGATATTAATATGTTCTAGATGATAAAAGTGAAGTTAAACAACTTCTTGAAGCTGGACATGGTAATATAAGTCTGTAATCCTTGACTTGAGAGGTAGAGGCAAGAGGACCAGGAGTTTAAGGACAACTCTAACTACAGGAGATGCATCAATAATTACTTGCTTGAAGTCATGTCACTAGGAAGTGACAGAGTGTTATAAATGGAGTTGAGATTTGCTGTGTTTCTTGTTTTTTTTAAAATTTTCAGTATGTATCTAGTTCTCCAGGGCTTCTGTTAAGAAAGGGGTAATAAAGTGTTATCTACTTAAACTGTCCAATTAAGAAACTTACTACTTTCTTGGCATGCAAATTACTAAATAGCCCTCGGTTGTGGGTGAGATGACTGTCTTCCCACTTTGCTATTCATCCTGGGGAAGGGGTGAAACTCGCTGACATTCTTTTACGCTGTGGTCAGGGATTGAGTTTGAGACACCTATCCAACCTGTGATTGTTAAATACTGTTTTCTTAATTATAGAGTTGCTGTGTAGGCATAGGATATATGGAAGAAAAAGTAAGAGTGTTTTCCTTGCTTGTTCTATGATTTTCTTTCTGTTTTCTTTCCATTCAGAAGCTAAACAGTGGGAAAGTTTGACAGCAGAATGCAGAAGACTCTTGGTTGAGTCTTTAGCTACTATGGAGACAGACAACAGACCTGAGCTGCAGGAGAAAGCCTCAGTATTGAAGAAAACACTTGAAAGTCTGGAATGAATGAGAATGGGAAGAAACAAACAAGTGCCATGTTCTTTTGGGTTTGGAAGTTTGGAAATGGTGATATTCTTTAAAAACCAAGTGGGGGGGAAGTAAAGATTATTCTGTAGCATGCATCATTCCTTGGCTGAAATAAAAAAAAAAGCCTTAAATTTTGCTCCTTTATTAGCTTTATTTTACTTGTCTTTAAAGTATGTGGGCTACGTGAGCTTAATAGAACTTGGGTTTTCAAAAGGTAGTTGTAAATAAGCCTGCCAGCCGTCATTGCTAAAAGAACTGAAACTATTATAAATGTAATATAGGGCAAGCTGGATTAAAATCTCAGAGCTACGTCCAAGCTGAAGTTATTGCAGGAAGGGATTCTGTAAGTTACTCGATTTATACATACTTCTTGCATACCCGAAGTGATAAGATTGGGGAAGACAGCTTCCTTTCTGAGGCTGGAGTCAAGGCCATACCCAGAGTTTAATGTCCTGTCCTGGATACTTTTCTCAACCTGCTACCAAACCAGTGTTTACCTTGCCCTTCGCTAGAAATTCCCAAAGGGAGATACATTTACGGTGTCATACAACAGATATGTTACATATATGGTATATATAGCATATACCAGAGCTAAACTGACTCCTCACTAGGTTCTAGAAAGTCAGATGCTGCACATTTCCTTGTATAGGTAGTCAGTTTTCAGGAAATGGCAGTTCAGCATGTTGATAGGTGGGCAGTAATTTGGGTTCCATAAAATTCTGATGGAAGTCCTTTCACTGGGATATGAAAATAAATGAGAACAAGATTGTTCTTCTGTCTGTATTTGTGATTAAGGATTTCTCCGAAATCTAAAACAACAGTAAAATTTAGAGACTGCCTTGGTTTAGACCTCTTAAAATTTCAGAGTTGTAGTGGAAACATTTCCTACGACTTACTGTCATGCATACAGTGTGGCAGGGCAGATAGATAGAAAGCCTTTTATTTAGTTGGCTAAGAATTTCTCTTTCTTAAATGCCCTTTCTCAAATTGCCATGAGAAAAACTTGAGAAAAACTGTTGTTGCCAGGGTCTTCCCCTGCTTTGTGCTGCTCCTGCCCCTGCTGAAGGGTGCAGAGTTGGTTTAACTTAAGTATTTATGGTAAGCTGAAAACTAGCTTGTCTTGAACTCTGGAGCACAAAATTGACTTACACGTTCAGTACTGTCCCTTTGATGACATCAACATGGAATCTGTGTTTGATATTTTTGGTGGAAATTCCATCTTTATTATTTTAGTATTCTCCAGACCAGTGTATTTAAAATATTTTTAACTGTGACTCACAATGAAAATAATCTTTTACATCATGACCCAGAATATGTGTGCGTGTGTGTGTGCGTGTTTATGTATGTTTGAATGTAAAATCTTTAACTGAAATAAACATTTCATGAAGAAGTAGTTGCTAAGTTTGCTAAACTCCATCTCTGTGTGTCTCGTGGCTGTAAGTGTTCTTCAGACTCACTAGATTCATATCCCAGCTCACAAGTGTGTTGCTGTTCACGATGGAACAATACTGTCATTGATGGTACCTAAACTGTTACTGTGTTGGAGATTGTTTCCCATTGAAAAACGGTTTATAACGAAAATATTCAGTGCTCACTCAGTGTCGTCTTTACTGATACTGTGCTAGTGAGTTTGCAGAACATCATGAATTTTAAGGATCTATTGTAGAATTGCATTTAAGAATGGATTTTGTTTTAGAGAAAAACAAATGGCTTCAAATGTTTCTCAGAACACTAGCCTCTCAGAACTGGGTGTTTTTGAGTCAGTATTGAATGCACTAAGGACCTGTCTGGCTTTTCCTTTGTAGTACCCAGGGTACTTCTTGGCAGGAAATACAATGCTGATCCGGTGTATCGAAGATGAAATGTAAGGGTAAGAGTGAAGTACTGGGTCTGTAGCAAATATTGAAACCTCATCAAATTTTATGCTTTTAAAGCTTTCTGTTATTTGATACTGGGGATTTCCCTTGGTGCTGAGAGTGGTGCTAAGACGCCTGAACCTTAGTGCTGATGAACTGCGTTCTTTCCTTCCCTGAGCACACTTCTAATTTATACACTAATGCCTTCCTGTTTGCCAGCCAGAACATGTTCACAGCTAGTAATGTGTGTTCCTGTTTCAAATGCAGTTTGTAGTTGGAATACATTTTTTTATTTTAAAAAGGTTAATAACCAGGACTTTGTAAAATTGTGAAATGTTGGTACTGGTGACCAAGTGGTAAAAGTACATTCATATATCATCAGTCTTTATGTGCAAAAGCAATCTTGAACAGGTTTGATTTTTCTCTATATATTCACTTGTATTTGCCACACAGATAACTAATTTGTAGGACCTGTTCCTTATTCCTGCCATTAGTTCACTAACTAAATCTTTATTGATAAGTGAAGAGGAGATGTTTGAAATGTGGCAGTTGGCTTAAACATGAAAATGGTTTACGATTTTGGTGGTAAAGAGCAAGTGTTTCATTGAATGTTTGCACCCAATTTACAGTTCCCAGGGGATCTTGTCTACAACATAGTGCACACACATAAGGGGGACTACTGTGAAATCCCCATGGCTTTGCCCTTCCATTTTTAAATATCTTATGTGTTAACCAGCAAGAAAAAGAGTAAAGATGTAACCTCACTGGTGGGTGCTCTGTCAGCGGTTGTGCTGTGTGAGCCCTGCCTGCCCTCATGGAACATTTCTACCTGCTGCTGTCCCCGTATATCCATGCTGCTTGTTACGTTCAGGGAGTTATTTTGACATTGGCACTTACTGAACTGTGCAATTTGTCATTAAATGGATGTATATGTAACAGATTTTTGTATTTTTTATGCAACTTCTTCATAGATCCTCTGCAATATGTCCTTAGCTACCTAAGCATGAGACTTAATTTGAAAGGAAGACCTCACCCCAAAGATATTAAATGGTAAATAAAAGCTGCATGACTTGGTGTTTGGAAGTAGTGCTTTTAGTTTTTACTGGTTCTGTTGGAAAAGAATCTGACTGCGAACACTTTGACTAGTTGTGCTTTAGGAAGAAAGGGAGGGAGGAGAGAGTTCTCACTCCCTGCTGCATTCTCAGGTGTGTCTAATTAATAGAAACTTCTGGATAAAGTCTCTGGGAATTCCAAGACATCACGAACTGCTGCTGCCACATACTTGGAAGAAAATTGTTTCATGGTAGAATTTTCTGATAAAAAGTAACTGTAATGTGGAAGCAGCAAAGTTGGGATTAAAGCTTTGCTTACTCCTGGGTGAGAATTTGCTAGCCTGAGCTGCTACAGTGCCTTCAGTCGTCTTGTCATACTGGTTTCAGATTGGTGAGAAGGAATGTTAGAAAACATGAAAGAAATAGCCAGTCTTTTAAATGATGTTTTTGGAAGGATTTAATAGTTTCTTTATCTTTAAAAATGGTATAGGGCGGTAAGATGGTAGGTAGATCAAATGTTTTCTCCAGATGACTCTGTTAATGAGAAGAGTCACTGATAAAGGAGAAACTAGGATATTCTGAAGAAAGAGAAGATGACCATTAGGAATAAAGACAGATGAAAGGCATGGAAAATCTGGGGTGTGATGAAGAAAATAAACAGCCCTGGTTTTCTTGCCTGGGTGGGGATCCTGAAGCCACAACTAGGTGGTAAGTCAGGCAGCCCTGATGATGGCAGATTGCCAGCCCTGTAGGAGATACCCATAGTCTTGAAACACCTTAAATCCAGTCTGACAGTGACTCCTGCACTACAGGCTAGCTTAGCGAAGAAATCTATTGGTCTGTACATCTCAGACTGCTGTATAGCCAGGCACCTTTACCTTGGGAGGGAGCCGATTTGAGTTTTAGTGACTTTGGAGATAAGAAAAAACAAAAAACTATTTCAATTTAAGGAACCCTAAGGATACCTTGCCATGACATCTGGTAGAGGCAGCTGTGCAGGGTCAGACTTTAAGTAGTGGTTAGCTTATGGAGGGAGTGGTGTTTGGTGATCCTGTCTTCCGTGGCAAAAAAGTGCCTACTACCTGTTGGCTACTGCAGAGGCCTCGACAAGCACTTTGCTTAGCCTAAGAATTGCCTCCTTTCTGTGTGTGTGGTTTGCTGTTAGGTGAGTGGTTCTGATGGATGGTTGGGGTTCCACATCTCCCTACCACTGGGTGATTTACAGCAGGAAAGGTCATCCCAGCAGAGAACCATCACAGAGGAAGTGAATTTAGATATATGACCTGTCAAAATTCAACTGTAGAGCAAAACAACAGAAAGCGATGACAAAGAATGGCCCAGGACTAGATGGATTCACAACTGAATTGTGCCATCACTCAAACTGTTCCATAAAAAATTGAAATGTGTTCCAACTGACTCTGTAAATCTGGTATTACTCGGATAGCAAAATCAGTAATAAACACATCAAAAAACTATAGGCAATTTTCTTAATACTGATGCAAAGACTCTTAATACTGTAAATCAAATTTAACAACACATAATTAAGATCATATACTAACATGTTGGTTTCATCTCAGTATGTAAGGGTGATACATTAATGGGAATCAATAAATAGAATATAGCATATAAATAAAACACAAAAATCACCTCATTAGGTGAAGTTTTTGACAAAACCCAACATCTCTTCCTCATAAAGGCCTCAAAGAAACTAAGAATAGAAGGACCTGCACCTCAATATGATAAAGGCTGTGTATACATGCAGTCACATAGCCAACATTATACAACATGGGAAATGCTAAAAACATCTCTAAAAGCCAGGGATAACACAATGTGTCCCCTCACTCAATACAGGACTTGAGTTTCTGGCCACAGCCATAGGCAGGGGAAAGGAAGAAGTCTGTTCCTTTCTGCAGACGGTATTACTACTGGGAACTTAAGTGGCCTTTCGGGAATCTTAGTCTTGTTAATAAAAGAATTAACAGATTCAGAAACGTTACAGGACAATTTTAATGGATTTTAAGAGAAAAATCTCAGGGTAGGAAAGTAAATTCCTGCGGAGAAGGAGGAAGAAGAAAAAGATCTTTTTGAATTAGGTAGACTGGGTTAAAAAAAAAATAAAGTAGTCGCATGCAAACTGTGGGGTGAAGGGGAGATAGAGAAAGGCAAGCGGGAAGTGTCAGGGAAGGCTTGCATGGGAAAATGATACTTGCCATTAACTTGAAAAAGCAGGCAGATTTATGAAGATGTGTGACTATGGCTCTAAGCAGTTGCATTAAGGGTTTACTTTCTGGGAGGAAAACCCATCAAAGGAATAACAATACCTCCTCTCTCTGGTGGTTTTGGGTGAAGCTGCCTAATTGGGGGGGGGGGGGGCTCACCAGTCAGACTGGCCTAACTAGAATGTTAGGTCTCTCAGGCCAGAGATTACCATTCTCTTGACTAAAAGTAACGCTTTCCATTGATGAACCCCAAATCATTTAGGAAAGGGACTGAAATTGGGGAATGCCTATAACCCATTTCTACTGAGGTCCAGTCCTAAAGCTGTTCACGGGAAGTGGTTGGTGCTCCACACGGTTAGCCTCTAGGCAGGCGTGTTCATTTAGAGGTAAGAAGCCAGCACTCCCTTCTGACATTCCTGGCCAAAGGACCAAGGACATTGCTGCAACTGCTGCTTTTGGGTCCCTGCTCTGAGCTGCCTGTTCAGTTCCTATCTTCTGTGCTCTGTTTGATTTTACTTAGAAGACCCCAAAGACTACACAGAAAATTCTTAGAACAAATAAATATCTTCAGCAAGGTACCATGGTACAAAGATCAACATAGCTTCTCCTGGAAGAGGGGAGAAGGGGAAGGGCAAGGAGAACTTGAGGGAAAGGTATAGGACAGAGATGAGAGCAAGGAAAGAGAAATCTTGATTGAGGGAGCCATTATGGGGTTATCAAGAAACCTGGCTCTTGAGAAATTCCCAGAAATCTGCAAGGATGACCCCAGCTAAGACCAATAAGCAATAGAGGAGAGGGTGCCGGGACTGGTCTTGTCCTGTAATCAGACTGATTAGTATCTATGTCACCATAGAACCTTCATAAAACCTTCATCCAGCAATTGATGGAAACAGAGGCAGAGAGTCTCATCGGAGCATTGGACTGAGCTCCCAAAGTCCAGTTGAAGAGTGGGAGGAGTGAGCAAAAAAATCAAGACCATGGTGGGAACACCACTGAAACGGTTTACCTGAGCTAATGGGAGCTCGCCAACTCCAGCCAGACTAGGAAGGAACAAGCATAGGATTATACTAGACCCTCTGTGGTTAACAGTTGCATGGCTGGGTCAGACTGAGGGTCCACTGGCAGTGGCACCAGGATTTATCCCTACTGTTCGTACTAGCTTTTTGGGAACCTATTCTCTTTGGACGGATGTGATACCTTGCTCAGTCTAGAGATAGTAGGGAGGGCCTTGGACCTTCCCCAAAGCAATGTGCCTTTCCCTCTCTGAGGAGTGGATGGAAGTGGGGAGGTAGGTGGAGGGGATGGGAGGAGGGGAGGGAGTGGGAAGTTTGGTATGTATAATGAGAAAGATAGTTTGTTTTCTTTAAAAAAATAAAAGATAAAAAACAAAACCAACCAAACAAACAAAAAACACAGCTGTCCCTATACACCAGTAATGAAGATGCTAAACAAGAACTCCGGAAGACAAGTTACACTCAACAACAAATCTAACAGAAAAAAAATATCTAGGAAACCTAATGAGAGACTATACAGCGAAAACTAAAACATTGAAGACTAGAACATTCAGTGTTCATGGATTGGCAGGGTGAAGTACATAAAAATGAACATGTTACCAAGGGAAATAAAATTCTTCACAGGACTAGTCCTAACGCAAAAGTACCCCAAATAGCTAAAGCAGTCTTGAACAAAAAAAAATGAGTAATGCCAAAAATATCACAATACCTGTTTTCATATACTAAAAAACAATAAAAAGAAGCATAATGCCAGCCTTGAAGCAGGACATAGACAATGTGCTAGAATGATATCTGACAGTTACACATAATGCCAGCCTTGAAGCAGGACATAGACAATGTGCTAGAATGATGTCTGACAGTTACACTTCTCATTGCAGATGGTGAGTTTGCCCATGTGGGATTATTGAGAAGGAGGTAAAGTGTTCTTAGCAGCTTAATAATTAATGGGCATTACTTTTCCTTTATCAAAAATATAATGGTGGACACATGAATTTGTGATATCATCTTAAACCGACTAGTCATTGTTGACTGAAAAGTTATAAAATAATTGATTAGAAATATCAAACTTTCCTATTGGAATCAAATCATTTGCCTGTCTTCTGTGGATCTATGTTGTCATTAAACGGAAATAGTGGTTTTTGGTGGTGGTTTTTGTTTTTTGTTTTGTTTTTTGTTTTTCGAGGCAGGTTTTGTCTGTAGCTTTGGAGCCTGTCCTGGAACTAGCTCTTGTAGACCAGGCTGACCTCGAACTCACAGAAATCCACCTGCCTCTTGTCTCCCAAGTGCTGGGATTAAAGGCATGCGCCACCACTGCCTGGCGGAATCAGTGTTTTGGATATGCATTTGGGTCTAACTTTTGATTTTGAATATTATGATACTAATTTTTGCGCAATTTTTTATTCAATTAAAACTATATTATTGTGGAACTCCATTGAATGGGTAGTTACTGCTTCGTGTATAAGGTGATGCAGTGTTTTTTAATTAAGTGTAGAATTAACATAAAACATCTCTTTCTCTTTTTCTCAGTGTAACAGTCCTAGCTGTTGTAGATCAGGCTGGCCTCGAACTCATAGAGATCTACCTGCTTCTGACTCCCAAGTGCTGGGCTCAAAGGCGTGCACCACCACCACCTGGTTCAATTCTCATTTATTTAAAGAACAAAATAAAGGAAGTAAAATGCCGAATAGAGTCCTAATGACTTAGTAAACTATGAAAATGCTCATATTGCCAAGATTCGTCTTCTCACTTCTGAATTACTTCATTAGTAAAATCTATTTTTTCCCAATTTTTAAGGAAAAAAATGCAGTGAAGAGACATCATGACCATGGCAACTCTTATAATGAAAACATTAAATTGAGCTGGCTTGCTTACAGTTTTAGAGGTTCAGTTCATTATTATCATGATGCTACATGTTGAGCTACATCTCACAGACAACAGGAAGTCAACTGAGACTCTGGACTGCATCCTGAGCATAGGAAACCTCAAAGCCCACCCCATGGTGACACACTTCCTCCAGCAAGGCCACATCCATTCCAACAAAGGCATGCCTCTTAATAGTGCCACTCCCCGTGGTTATAGGGGCACAGAATCCAGGGTATTTATTGTTTCACTGCATATGTGTTGGTTCCATCTTACAGTGCACAGAATCCAGGATATTTATTTGCACTCGAAACTTCTGCCAGCTATTTTTTGCTTCCTTGTGTGTTGGATTAATTCTGGCTTCCTTTTTTTCTGCACTAATCTTTCTAATTGTTTTTAATTTTTCCTCCACTAATTTTAGAAATAGAACTTTGAAATGAAGTATTCTTCTGGAGTAAAAAAAAATACAAAGGAAGAAGAAAGTCATGAAAAATATTTAGAATGTTCTGCAGGAAGAATTATTCCTTTGTGTCTTGGGACAGGACCTAACTTTCCAGAATTCACAAGCCATAAAACAAACCACAGTAGATGTAAGAGGATGAATTTGTAGAGATGTTCGATAATTAACGAATTGAAAATGTGGCTGAATGACCAAATAAAATTTGGGAGGTTAAAAATATGTAGAAATTAAATATCTTACATGTTAGGTAACTGGTGGACCAAAGAAGGAATCACTACAGAATTTAGAAAATTCTCTGAATGAAAATAAAGACACAAGATTGCCAAACTTAAGGTTTGCAGTTAAAGTACTGCCTAGAGGAAAGCTACAGGTAAATCACTAATATTTTTAGAAGTACAAATCTCAATTTAATTCTGCAATCTTTCTCTTTACATACTAGGAAAACAAAAATGAAATAAATTAAGAACAAAACTATGTAAGTTCAAAGGAGCTAGAAAGGTAGAGCAAAGTTCTGAGAATCCATAGATAAAATTGAGGGCAAAGGGTGAGAAATGAAAGTTAAAGTTGTCTTTTGAAAAGACCATGAAGTTGACAAACTTGTGGCTGGACTGACAAAAACAAAACAAAAACCTTATTACTAAAATAGGAATGAAAAGAATCCAGGTGATGGTGGTGTACCCTTTTAATCCCAGCACTCGGGAGGCAGAGGCAGGCAGATCTGAGTTTGAGGCCAGTGTGGTCTGTAGAGTGAGTTCCAGGACAGGCTTCAAAGCTGCAGAGAAACCCTGTCTCAAAAAAACCAAACCAAACCAAAAGAAAAGAAGAAACTAAAAGAGGAATGAAAGAAATAGAATCACTACTTACTAATCTTAAAACAAATAAAGGAATACTCTAAACAAAGAAGATACAAAAATCAAATCTCACTTAAGAAGTAGAATATTCGGTTATGCCTACAGCAAATAAAGATACTGAATTAGTCATACAAATAACTACTCACAAAGAAAATACCATGCCTAGATGGTAAATTTGCTCAAATAACTTAAAAAGTCATGTTTTCACAAAAACATGAGGGAATACTACCCAATTCTTTCTATGAGTAATGGAATTATTAATACAAGAAGCTAGTAATTATCCCGATAGCAAGATGGACAAAATTGTAAGATTAAAAAAACTACAGATTAAAATTACCAGCAAAATGCTAGAAAGCCAGTAGAAGCAACGTGTGAAAAGTGTTATTCATCCTAACTATATGAAGCTACCCTAGGAATACAAGATTGATTGAAGGTAAGAAAATTAGCGTAATGCACCATTTTAAAGACACTGATATGTCCAATAGATGCAGAAAAACATGATGTAATTCTTTAGTTTGTGAGAAATGTTCACCATTAGGAACAGAAGGAGCTTCATAAACATGGTAACAGCATGACCAACCCACTGGGCATGCAATACAACCCCACGTTGCTGTACATAATGGGAGGTACTTAGTGAAGGAATGCTGTCATGCTAAGGTCGGGAATGGGTTAGCACGTTTGCCCCTGTTAAACTGATGTAGCAGTATGTTGGCAGCTCTAATGGGAAATGTGTGAAGAAAGCAAAATGAGAAGAAACCAACTTGGAAGGGAAAATAAGTTTTCCAGATGACGATACTATGTGTACTGAACATCCTAAATAATCCCCACACAAAAAAATAGCAAGTCAGTGGCAAAGCCGAAGACAGGGGATCAATTTGTAAAATTCGGTTTTGTTCCTATATAATATCAGTGGGCAATCTGTAATGGAAACAGAGAAAATTTTCATTTGCTAAAGAAAATTCTTTACTCAAAGGGTAAAAATCTTAGGAAAAATGATAAAATGAATGTAAAAATTACACACTGGCATTTCAAAACCTTACTGACAGAAGTCGAAGAGTAGCCAACTAACTGAGAAGCCAGTCTGCGTTATGACCAGAAGACTTGGTGTTGCTAAGTCTTCGCACAATTGCCCTGAAACTGGATTCCTTGCAAAAACAGACCAATCCTAACGTTCATATGGAATGACAGGGACCCATAATAAACAAAATGTTTTGAAAAATAGCGAAGTTTGGGTTATTCCCATGTCTTATTTTTAAACATGTAGTGCAGAACCACAGTTGTTAGTGTCCGCGGTACTGGTGTAGAATAGGCATGTAATTGAAAGGAATAGGATAGTGATCCACATTTATAGTCTATTAGTTTTCAACAGAGAAAGCAGCTTTTTTTCTTTTTTAATAAATGGTACTGGCACTGGATATCTTCCTGCAAGTGTATGGAGTTAGACTTCTTCCTTACACCAGACAAAAGTCCCAAAATGTATTAGATATAAGTAATGTAAAAACTAAAACTATACAATTCTTAGAAAATGTAGAAATAAATCATTATGTCCTAGAGTCAAGCTAAAAAAAAAGTCTTAGATACCAGAAGCAAACTAAAATATAAAAAGAATTTTATAAATTAAAAATTTTGTATGTGTTTTCTCTCTGTCAAGAAAATAGGGAGAAAATATTCTGGAATTGCATATTTAATAAGGGACTTAGACTGTAAGCTGCTGCTGAGATGGGTGCGTGAGTCAAGTGCTGGCTGGGCAAGTGTGAAGATCTGAATTTGGTTCCTCAGCCTCCATGCAAAGCCAGACACACTGCATGAGTGTCCGGAATCCCAGGGCTGGTATTCCAAGCAAGCAGAACCAAGAAGCAAGGCAGAGCAAGTGTAGACTGACAAAATGACTCCCAACTAATCAGAAAAGATGGGGAAAGACACTACATACTCATAAAAAAAACTATCAAAAGGATATTATGATTCTAAACATTTATGCATCAAGCCCACCGTTGCCCAATTTCACAAAAGAAAAGCAATTGTATCCAAGATGATTCATCAAGCATAACACAGTGATAACGAGTAATTTTGATAGCCCACTCTCACCCATAGACAGGTTATCCAAGCAAAAACTAAGAAAATTCTGGAGTGAAATAATACAATAAATGAGCCTAACATCTACAGATAATTCCACCTGAACGATAGAGAATACATTTTCTTTTCAGCAGCCCATGGAACTCTCCCCAAACTGAACATATATCTGAACACAAAATAAGTCTCAACAGATAGAGGGAACTTAAAACAACACCCTGATTCTTATTAGACCACTATGGATTAAAGCTGAATAGAGACAATAGAAACAGAAATACTCAAACTCATGGAAGCTAAACAGCTCATTGCTGAATGGAAACTTGGTCAAGACGGAAATAAAATGGTAAATTAAAAGCTTTTTAGAATTGGATGAAAAATAAAAACAGCATATCAAAATTTATGAAAGACAATGAAGGCAGTTCTTAAAGAAAAGCTCATATCAGTAAGTGCCTACCTAAAAAACTTGAGAAATCTCATATTACTCACTTAATATCTATTAGTCATATATCTTAAATTTTACTGTGGTTTCTAACTAGTTCCAAAAGTTGCTTCTTCCTAATTTTCTGCATAAACTATTGTTTCATTGTCTTTGTTTTTCTTTTTGTTCAACATAGGGTTTTTCTGTCACTTTGGAGCCTGTCCCGGAACTAGTTTTTGTAGACCAGGCTGGCCTTGAACTCACAGAGATCCACCTGCCTCTGCCTCC
>JAQHUG010000156.1:3559354-3570042 GCA_028555095.1 Dicrostonyx torquatus
TTTTTGTGTCTAGAATTCCTTTTCATGCTCTCTCAGGTTTTGAAGTGGGTTTACTTGGCCATATGTGCACCAATTTGTTGTAGGAGGAGGCTGCTAGTTAGTTCTCTGCTGCTTAGTTCTGAAATAATCACACAGAAACTATATTATTTAAAACACTGCTTGACCAATTACTTAAGCATATTGCTAGCTAGCTCTTATATCTAGAATCAACCCATCTCCATTATTTTATATTTTACCATGAGGTTTGTGGCCAACCAGCAAGGTTCCAGCCTCTGTCTCCAGCAGGGCTACATGACTTCTCTCTGACTCCACCTTCTCTCTCCCAGCATTCAGCTTAGTTTTCTCCACCTAACTCTGTTCCCCTATAGCTCTGCTATAGGCCCAAAGCAGTTCCTTTATTAACTGATGGTAATCACAGCATATAGAGGGAGCTCCCACATCAAGTGCTGAGATTAAAGGTGTGTGAAAGTACTGCCTGGCTCAATGTCAATTGTCTTATAAAATGCTTACGTTTTTGCTGCCCTATAATTGGAGAAATGTGACCAATGATCTTTAGGAGAACATTTCATGATTAATGTTAAAGCATGAAACCATGAAGTTTCCTAAGTTTTACAATAAAGTCAGCATTCTGGCCGGCTTGCCTATTTCAAGTGCATTCTATATGGGCCACTGTAGCCCCATTATTCATCAAGTATTCTACTACTTAATTGTACTCATTTCAGTCCTTAGATTATTCAATCAAGTTGTTACTTATCTTCCTAAGAAGATAAAGAACATTTTGTTATTCATGTGGTGATCAAATTTTTCTATGACCCTCTATCTAAAACACCTATTTACCCTCAGTGATGTAGAATAATTGAACCATAATAAAGACGTAAAAAAAAATGGGCCCAGTGCTATATGTCTATAACCCTAGACCTTGGAAATGAGGCAGGGTTGAATCACAAATTCAGGACCAGCTTGGGATATGTAGTGGGATTCCATGGGGAAAAGAAAAGAGATGACCTGCACGACCACAGCTGACAGAAGGAATGCGGCCGTAAATTCACCATCTTCCCAGTTTTTTTAAAAAATATTTATTTATTTATTATGTATACAATATTCTGTCTGTGTGCACTTCTGCAGGCCAGAAGAGGGCACCAGACCTCATTACAGATGGTTGTGAGCCACCATGTGGTTGCCGGGAATTGAACTCAGGACCTTTGGATGAGCAGGCAATGCTCTTAACCACTGAGCCATCTCTCCAGCCCCCATCTTCCCAGTTTTAACAACCTTTGACAAAATACTTGAGAGCAAATTGAAGAAAGTCTGCCTTTCTACATCAGCACATAGCAACTGCACAAAATATTTGATTGCTTGCATATTTCTTGCCATTAAACATTCCCTAATATTGGTGTGTTTAATCCTCATGATTAGATTCAGGCAGGTTTTATTTTTTTTTGATGGGCCTACAGCAGTGCACCATCTCAGTAGCACACGGAGTCAGTCTGTCCTGATGTCTGTGATGTTACGATGATTCTTCCAGAATTCTTCATTGTAAAGTTATCATTTTATCAGTTGTTAAGTAGCTTATCGTGAGATATTTTGACACGGTGTAACTATCCTGTAGTTTTTTTTTTTTTTTTGATACCTGTTCCCTAAAACAAACTTCAATTAGGATTGTTCTAACTGACATTATTTTCTGTATTTACTGTTTGGTGCATCCTATGGCAGGGAAGAGATTTTCATCCTTATTTATAACATAATGAGCTGGTACATTTTAAGTTTATTGTGTGGATTATGTCCATAATTTTCATGTTTTTAAAAAACTTTAAAACAGTAAGTTTTCCTGGATTTGACAAGGAGGATTCATCAAATGAATTCCTGTGCGATGCTCCTGTTCTCTGCGTGTTCTTGTATTCCAGCGTGATAAGATATCGAGGTAACCATTTCTCTGTTAGTTTTTATGTCAGCTCATTTTCCAAAACTTTATATCTACTTTTGGGTCACAATTCTGTTCAAAAGCCAATTTAGATCTTGGCTGCAATAAGGTCCTGTGAACAGGGTGCACTGGGTGCGATTTCTGATCACTGGGGAAGACATTCAGGGAGTTTGTGCTCTAAAAGAACAAACACCCTCAGTTCTGCGAACTAGGAAGTAATTCACAAACAGAAAAATCATATACCTTAGAACTCTTAGAACATATTTTCTGCTGAATATTCTATATGACAGCCATTTACAAAAACATCCTTGACACACAAGGAAATGATGGAGAATGAGGAATAAAACATTTCATTTTTATGAGATTTTTGAATGTTTTTTGTCATTTGTTTTTGAAGTCTCTAAAAGTTTGATATAATTGCATCTTTGGGACATTATCCCTGAAGGATGAGAAGTTTCAAACCTCTGTATATTATTGTTGCAGAACTTTAAATTGTTCGGGGACAAGTATTCCCCAAAACAACAAGTGATTTAAACTTGCATAGTACTGCAGTTGTTATCCTGAGGTAGTTTTGGCTATGTTGGTAACAACTGGTTGTTTTGAAAGAAATGAATTGCATAATTGATTTTTTTCTGTAACACTTCACATTTTAAATATGGATATATTCATTCTTCTTTGTACATAATTAACCATAACTAACTTATGGGATATATATATATATATATATATATATATATATTTTTTTTTTTTGTTTGGAGTTTGTAGCACAGAATTCAGGTGGGAAACCCATTTTTCCTTGGCTACTATTTTTATGCAGTATAAAACAGCCAATTCTGAGCACCAAAGTTAATGTTGTTCTTAACAGCAGTATACAATTTTTTTATTTAAAATAACTTTTTATAATAATTTATGTGACAGGGATTTTACTAATTTTAAATTTTGCAGGAAAATCCATGAGAAATAATTTGTTAACTAATGTAAGAATCAACTATTATTGATGGAAGAAAATATTAAGAAGAGGAGCAAAAATTATATGTTTGGTTACCATAGAAAGGAGAAATTCTGACTTTTTTCTGGGATAGTAAAGATACATTCAGTGTTACCATTCATGTTTGGACTTGCAGTGTAAGCTGCTTAGGAATTAATTAGTAAAACAAGAAAAATCATTGACAGAACTTGTTAACTGAGTAGAAATGAGCAGCAGTAGAGGGAGAAGGGGAGGACGACGTAAAGCGATGGAAGCAGTTTGTAAAACTGGACGTCTCTATCATCAGTGCAATAAGACATTGTCGTGTTACTGTGTTCATCTCTGTGCATGGTAAAACTGGACGTCTCTATCATCAGTGCAATAAGACATTGTCGTGTTACTGTGTTCACCATCTCTTTTGCTGCCAACTTTCTAAAGGTGGAGAGCAAGGAGAAGGTTGCAGTGACCGAAACCCTGAAACAAGGAAGGAAGCAAAGGCTGGTGTTGCAACACTAACCATCTGATGGGTGAATGTTTCCGGGCTGGTGCTGCAACACTAACCATCTGATGGGTGGATGTTTCAGTGAAAGCAAGCAGAGGGATAGCAGTGTTTGTGGCAGGATGGCAGTGAAGGGGAGGTTTGAGAGCCTGTGTGTTTGAAGGAATCTTGGAGAGAACCAGATGGGAAAGAACGTGCTTAAAGCTAATGCTGAGCAATGTAAGTGCCAAAGAGAGAAAGTTTTCTGTAGTAATTTTTGTTAATGTAACATGGAAAAAAAAACCCAATGCGCCTCTTCTACAACTGTATCATCTTTAATCCTGTTTTCAATGAACTCTTAAAGAAATTTTCTAAAAGACTATACTTTCTGCATTTCCTAGGAATTAATGAATTTTAACACATAATAAGAGAATTATCTGTGTATTTTTTTAAAGAATTCTTTAAGTATGAGGTATGGGGCTCAATACTGAAAGACACTGTGTAATGGATATATCAGTGTTTAAATGAGGCGGGATTTTTTGTTTCACTTATAAAATGGTTCTTAAATTTAACCACAATGTTTTATACAATATCACCATTATTGGAGCAAGTTTTATAAGTTGTTCATTTAGAGCTAGTCCTTTCCTCTCCTCTCCTTTCCTCTTCTTTCTTTCCCTTCCTTCCCTCCCTTCTCTGCCCATCTTCTTCCTTCCCTTCCCTTCCCCTCCTCTTCTCTTCTCTTTTTCCTCCTCCTCTTACCCATAGAGCTTGTTTTAAAAATTCATTCATCTCTATCAACATTCCTTCCTTCTCCCACTGAAGAGCATTCCTGATCTTTAGTATGAACTGTCACTTCTTCAACTATGTGACCTACTTTTCTAAATTGTGTTCAGTTTACAAAGTTCAAAATGGACCTAGGCAATGTCCATTTACATTTTTCTCCATTTGGTCACTTTCACACTTTTATTGAAAACCTGCTGTTCCAAAGACAGAATTATGGGCTAACATAAAAAATTGACTTTCTACTTTCTGATTCATTGTTTTCTAAATCTTGTGGTGCAGTAATCAAATAAATCAAGCCTATCTTTCTCCCTTAGTTAAAAAAATACACTATTCTGCAATTTTGTGTGCGTGGTGAAATTGTTATAACAGTGAAAATAAGTCTGAAAGTCCTTTTCCAGCTAAATGAACATTGCATTTATTTGCGTTCTAGAATAACATTAGTGCTAGGAAGGAAATGCGAGGAGAAAATCTCACTGTGTGGAGCCTTTTTTTCCTGGAGGGATTTTCCCGGTACCCAAGGTTAGAGATTGTTCTCTTTGTCTTCAGCCTTCTAATGTATTTGGTTACCATCCTGGGTAATAGTACTCTGATTTTAATCACTGTCCTGGATTCGCACCTTCAAACCCCCATGTACCTGTTTCTTGGGAACCTCTCTTTCATGGATATCTGTTACACATCGGCTTCCATTCCTACTTTGCTTGTGAACCTTCTGTCGTCCAAGAAAACCATTATCTTCTCTGGGTGTGCTGTCCAGATGTACCTCTCCCTTTCCATGGGATCCACAGAGTGTATACTTCTGGCCGTGATGGCCTATGACCGTTATGTGGCCATCTGCAACCCACTGAGGTACCCCATCATCATGAGCAGGCAAGTGTGTGTGCAGATGGCCACCATCTCCTGGGTGACAGGCTGTCTGACCGCCCTGCTGGAAACCAGTTTTGCCCTGCAGATTCCCCTCTGCGGGAACGTCATCGATCACTTCACATGTGAAATTCTTGCGGTGCTAAAATTAGCTTGCATGAGTTCATTGCTTATGGACATGGTGATGCTGGTGGTCAGTATTCTCCTCCTGCCCATTCCAATGCTCTTGATTTGTATTTCCTATGGCTTCATCCTTTCTACAATTCTGAGAATCAGTTCGACAGAGGGAAGAAACAAAGCTTTCTCGACTTGTGGTGCACACTTGACTGTTGTGATCTTATACTATGGGGCCGCTCTTTCCATGTACCTGAAGCCTTCTTCATCAAACTCACAAGAAATAGACAAAATCATCTCGTTGCTTTATGGAGTGCTTACCCCTATGTTGAACCCAATAATTTACAGCTTAAGGAACAAAGAAGTAAAAGATGCTGTGAAAAAACTGCTGGGCAAAGTACCATTGGCATCAAGCATGTGACTGTCTTTGACTGGGTACCTGTGACTTTGACAAGGATGTACCATTGGCACCAAGCATGTGACTGTCTTTGACTGGGTACCTGTGACTTAGCCAAGGATGTCCCATTGGCACCAAGCATGTGACTGTCTTTGACTGGGTACCTGTGACTTAGCCAAGGATGTCCCATTGTCACCAAGCATGTGACTGTCTTTGACTGGGTACCTGTGACTTAGCCAAGGATGTACCATTGGCACCAAGCATGTGACTGTCTTTGGTTAGATACCTGTGACTTTACCAGGGATGTGCCATTAGCACCAAGTGTGTGACCGTCTTTGATTGGGTAACTGACTTTGCCAAGGATGTACCATTGGCATCAAGCATTTGACTGTCTTTGATTGGGTAACTGTGACTTTGCCAAGGATGTGCCAGTGGCACCAAGCATGTGACTGTCTTTGGTTGGGTACTTGTGACTTTGTTAAGGATGTGCCATTGGCACCAAGCATGTGACTGTCTTTGATTGGGTAACTGTGACTGCCAAGGATGTGCCATTGGCAGAACTCAGCAGGGAAATTCTGAACACCATTGAGCCCTTTTGGATTCTGAATTCTGGCCTGAATATTAGTTCTGTAATTTCACAGTCTTGAGGTCCTTTTACACCAAGTCATTATTATGGATGCAGTAGGTTCCAATGTTTGCTTACTAATATTTCTTGTCTTTGGTGTGTCATAGTTGGGAGGACATCAATTCAGTCACTGAGTGTTTGCTCCAAAAGTAAACTTAGATAAATGTGGTCAGTGAATTTTAGTATCAGAAGAAGTATCTTCTTTGCTTCAATCCCTTGTAAGATGGGGTAGGAGCCTAAAGATACAAACCAAACAACTAAAGGAATGATAAAGATATTGGCATTGATTATGAAAGCAAGGAAGTAAAATCAAAGAAAATTGAAAGGACTTGGTCAACACCATACTGTGCAGACTTTGATGACAGCATCCTTCTGACTTCTTGGTCAGAGCTTATTCTACTCCATGGTGGCAGCTTCTTAAATGCTGATTAATATTTCCTGTCTTCCCGAGTAAGGATCTTACAAGGCTTGTTTTATACCTGCCCGCCAACTTTACCTTTTGTAAACAAATCTGTTCCTGTGAAATTATACTTTTTATATGTTAAGTCAATTTTACTCGTTTATTGTTTTTTTTCTCCATTGGAAGACTGACTTCATAATGGCTGACGAGGAAGCATTTGTTCTAGAAATAATATTTTTTTCCTTAGACACCTCAGCCATCCAAATCTAATTGTACAAACACTCCCTGGTACTTTCAATGGCAATTTCAAAGTGAAATTTTAGCGTAGGCTTTCGTTAGATTGGTGTTAAATTTCCCTTTTGAATAAAACCAAATTGTCTGCTCTCTGGAATTTGATACGATTTCGCAAAATATAAACAGTAGTAGAGACACAGGGACAGATGAAATCTCAACTGAAAATACTGAAGAACCTGGAGACACAGAGGTGGAGTAGTCCCCTGCAGTATAGCTGGCTTGGCTTGCTGCAAGGACGTGAGCACACTGACATGGGACCAAATCTTCTGACTGGCATATGACCAGAAGAAGACAAATGGATGTCACAAGTGTCAGAAGAGGAACCGGGGAAGAAACTGAGCAGATAGCTCTTCAGCAGAGCTCAACTAAGGCAATAGTGACTCTGGCCACATGTTTAAAGTTTCTGTGAATAATAAATAAAAATATCGGTACATATTACAGACTGTATGTGGTACTAATGTTAACTAACTATGAGTGAATGGTACATTATCTTCTTGGGTTAGGTTCCATCCCAGCAACTCTAGTTACAACTGTTAGGTTTATAGAGTCTCAGGTAAGGGATGTTCTTCAAGCATTGTCCAAAGACAGAAATACTTGAAAGGTAGAACTATCTCTAATAGAGTCCACACTTTCATGAGTAATGACATGTCCAGGTTTGTGCTTTAGAAAATTCTGATCATGTCACGTCTCTACCCGGTGACTTAATACTGAACATCCTTATGATATGATACAAAGGCTTCTATAATCTGATTGCTTGCCATTCCCACCCTTTGCTTCAGGCACACTCAAATCCTCTTAGTGTAACCAGTGTATACTTTCTCTTGGTTCTTCTTTTAAAAACACCCATGAGAGGTGGAGAAGGCTCAGTTGGCACAGCGCCTGCCATGCAAGCTCAAAGAGATGAATTTAGTCTCCAGCCCTCATGTGAGAAACAAAAAGCTTGAGCATGGCTGTGACACCCTTGTACCCTCAGAACTGGGGAAACAGAGGCAGATGGATCTCGGGGCTTGCTGGCTATCCAGCTTAGTTTACTTGATGTGTTCCAAGTAAAGAAGAGATGCTGTCTCAAATAAGTGGGTTGCATTTGGGAACAATCTGAGGTTATCTTCTGACTTCAACATGTATGCATACGTACCCATATATTCTTGTACATACAACACACATACAAAAACATACCACAACTTGTAATGGAATAATAGTGTTAGGGTTTTTTGTTTGTTTTTGTGAGACAGGGTTTCTCTGTGTAGCTCTGGCTATCCTGGAACTCGTTCTGTAGACCAGGCTGGGGTTGAATTCAGAGATCCACCTGTCTTTGCCTCCTGAGTGCTGCCAATAAAGGCGTTCACCACCACCGCTTGGCAGGAATAGTAGTTTTTCACTTTACCTCGTTGGTGATGCCTTCTTCACTGTCCTGCAGGTTTACCACCACAAGAACTCTATCGCTTTGTTTATCAGTGCAGGCCCACGACTAAGCACAATGTTGCCACAGAGGAGATGTTCAGTGTACCTTTTGAGAAGGACTAAGGGGTCCATGAACACCTTCCAAGTAGCAGTACACATGTACCAAACCTTTGATGGCTATTAGTAGGTACCTGGCCATCCCTCTAGTGAATAGCTCTTTGGTGGTTGGGTGGCTATGAGAAGGATGTCCATTTAGACCTTTCGAAATAAAGTTGCTATCAGTTTTTATTATGGATTTTTTAAAAAAAAGATTTATTCATGTGTGTGTGTGCTCATGTGCATGCCTGCACACATGTGTGTAAGTGTCTCCAGAGGTCAAAAACTCTAGTATCAGATCCTCTGGAGCTAGAGTTGTAGGTGATTATAAATCACCAATGTGGGCGCTGGAACCAAACTCTGGTATACTGTAAGAGTAGCAAATACCATTAACCACTAAACCATCTCTCCAGTCCCGCTAGCATGAAATTTACATGAGATTTCATACGTGGCTACAATGAAATATGATCAAGCATACCCCCATTTCTCCTTCCAATTCCTTTCTTGCTTCTTCCAACATTCCACTCCAAATTTCAAGCCTTTTTTGATCACCTACTAAGTCTCATTAGTACTGCTTATATGTGCAAAAATGTGGGCCATCTACTGTAGCATGGGAAACTGACCCGTGGCCACATCCTCAATAAAAGAATGATTCCCTTCCCCCTACCCCAACAGCGATCTGCTGTCAGTAGCTCCTTGGTAAGGAATGGGGTCTTGGGGTCATCTACTCCTGCACACCAGTAGTTAGGCTGGCTTGATCATATGGGCACACAGTTGCTGTGAGATCTGTGATACCGCACCATATCCGGAAGAGAGCATCTCACAGTCTGTCCCCCCCCCTTTGACACTTACATTCTTTCCCCCTTCTCCTCCACAATGTTCTCTGAGACTTGGTGGTGGCGGTGGTGGGAATTAATATAATTGCCCCATTTCGATAGCACAGAACTTTGAAAACCAAACTACCTTACTTTCCCAATAGAAGGACATGGTGTTAGATAATACTTATCTATTTCAATACTAGAAATGATTGAAGCAGGCCTTTGATAATACAGTCCATATAGTTGATGACTGAGATGGAGAAGTGTATTTGAATGAAAGAATACTCCAAGGAATTCATAATTGGCTGTGTCTGGTGGTATGGGAGAGCATTTAAATAAAGGAAGTACTTTGTCCATGCACAGAGGAAAGTGAAGTGTCACACACACACATGTACACACACACACGTCTCTTACAGCTCTTATTCTTCCCTAAAAAATAATTACAACTTGAAAGGCTTTTTAGTATTATTTTATTCTCAGCAATATAAACAACTGTAACTTTTAGACTCATTTAAATAATCTAACTTCATAATTTATTTCAGATACATGGGAATGAAGATGTCTCATTTATGGATAAGGGTTGGGAGTATTATTTTAAGGTGTGTTACTTTTGTTTAACTCTGTGAAGCTGTGTTACTGCGCCTGTCTAGAACACCTGATGGTCTAATAAAAATTTGAATGGCTATTAGCGAGGCAGGAGAAAGGATGGGTGGGGCTGGCAGAGAGAACATATAGAAGGAGAAAACTGGGAGAGGGGGAGGAAAAGTAGCCTGAGAAAGGGGAGGACATCAGGGGCCAGCTGTCCAGCTGCACAGCAGTCTGCAGAATAAGAGTAAGATTCACAGAAGTAAAAGAACAGGAAATGCCCAGAAACAAAATGTAAATGGGATAATGTAAATTAAGGAAAGCTGGCAAGAAACAAGTCAAACTAAAGCCCGATGGTTATAAATAAGAATAAGACTCCATGTGCGATTCATCTGGGAGCTGGTTGGTGGACGAGCCCCCAAAGGAGGCTTAACTTCAGACTACTACTATAGATAAGCGACCTCAGCATAAGCAGAAATCAGTGGACTGGCTTGCAGCCTCTTTCTCTCTTTCTCTGGAAGGTACCACTGAAATAGGGGTTAAGTTATGGGGCCATATGTGAAGGACAAGTAGATGATGTGAAAGGAACAGAAGTGTCCTGTCGACTGAGTTTCTGTCCTGCCCGGTTCCCGCAGGGGTTAAGTCCCAAAGAAATCACACAGAGGTCTACATTAACTATAAACCGGTTGACCCATTAGCTCAGGTTTCTTATTAACTCTTATAACTTATATAGCCCATTATTAGCCCCGTATTCTTATCTGTTAGCCATGTGGCTCAGTACCTTATTCAGCAGGGCAGTCACATCTTGCTTCTTCTCTGGTAGGGTCAGGACTGCATAGGAATGTGCTTCCTCCTTCCCAGAATTCTCCTGTTCTCATTGACCTGCCTCTACTTCCTGTCTGGTTGTCCCACCTATATTTCCTGCCTGGCTACTGGCCAATCAGTGTT
>JAQHUG010000156.1:3671315-3692568 GCA_028555095.1 Dicrostonyx torquatus
TGTGACTAAGGGTTCTGAGATAGAGTAACCCAGGTGGGCTCAATCACCTTCACAAATGCCCTCGGGAGAGAGACAGAGGGACATGAGATAGCCATTTGGACAGAAGAGGAGGCCTGGTGTTCAGAGAGGCTGTTTTGATGGACAAGAAGAGGGAGAGGAGGAGCCATGTTTTGTTTTCAGCTACTTGAATAAATTCCTATGTCTGGCTTTTTATTTGGCAGGTGGAAAATCCAATAGTTTGTGCCAGCTGTATTCTAGATCAAACAGGTTTAAGGTGACTTAAATTGCGTTGGCTGATTATGAGCGCCAGTTTTTCTCTTGTTCCTGTCTCTTCAGCCCCTCCTGACCCCTGGCCAGAGGGCCGCAGCCTCACCGCTTGTATTTCTCAATGCTGCTTCTTCTGGTTCTGCATGAGTGCTCTGTAGACATTTTCCACCTTTTCCCATCCGCCGTTTAATCCAGGAGTGCGTCACTCTGCTATGAGGCAGAGTCAGTGTGGGGAGCTCCCCCTTCTTCTTGGTAGTTCCAGTCATTTAATTTATGCCCCTCTCTTCTAAGGTCCCTCTACATGTTTGACGTTTGGAGCTCACAGCCAGAGGGAATCACAAACTGTTTATCCTTTCTGTTACTGTCAGCCTCATAAAGTCTCAGGATGAGCAACTCTCCAGGAATTATTACAGATGAGTGTCTGGGGCTAGCAAGCCATATGTAACTGTTCAGAGTGAAAATTCCAGTGTTCAGAATAGTGGCCCCCTTAAAGAATTCTGTATTTATAGCTTAGGAGTTGTGTAGATGCTCTCAGTTTTAGTTATGTTGTTATGATCTGGCTGAAAGCAGCCACTAACCTCCTGTGTAGATCTCTATCTGTTGTTAGATCTGTTTAACTGCTATGGAAAAATATCCCACAGACATTTATGGAAATTTTTATATGGCATATGTTTTATATGGCTTTATGAAAATTATTTTAACTTTGTTAGATAGACAATGATACTATGGTTTGCTAGAGGCTATCTTAACTTTCAGAAGGTGTGTGCTAAATGGTTTAGAGGTAGCATGTCATAAAATCTGTAATTTACTTTTACATAAGTTAGCAAGAGTATGTGCATTACATGTATGCAAGTTGTATGGATATATGTGTGTTTGTGTTGTATATATATAGTATGTAGGATGTGTTTTTGTGTGATATGGATGGTATGCATTATATATTACATGTATGTACAGTATATCTCATGTATTTATATGTATATATGGGTGTTGTTTGTTATGTAGATAGGCTATATATACATATATGAGGTATAAGTGTGTGTATGTTGTGGTACATTTATTTCAGTCTCATTCCCTTTTTACTATTTATACTTCCAAACACAGATCAGGTATCTGGTGAGACAGGAGGAAGAAAACCACATACCTCAAACCCATGATCAGTTGTTAAGTCTAAGTAAAGGCTTATGAATATTCACTGTGATAGTTTCAACTTCTTTTTAAATTCAGAATATTAAAAAATAAAACAAACTTGGAAAAAGGACGCTTAGGACTATACTAGACTGGGTGGCGAGAATTTTGATTTTGTCATTTATTGGCTGTGTGTCACTGGGCAAATTGTTGAATCTGTCACCATCCTACCTTCTGCAAAACAATAATAGGAAGAAAAGTATTGTCATAATTTTGAAATTCTTGTTAGGTAAAGTGAGAAAACACAAGAGAAATACTCACTACTGGTTAGAAAATGCTTACTGTTCACCAAATTTCATTATCATTGTGCTCTCAGGACCTTTCTGGGTCACAGGACTTTAGGACATGATCTAGACTGCTCAGCGGCCATTCAGTGCTGGGGCAGACAAGAGCTTGCACAGATCAGGGTGACAGGAGTGCTGTTTGAAAGCTTCCTTTGTGAAAAGGTGGGGTTACCTCCTCAACTTATTCTGAAACTAGGGCAGCTGTGAGTCTCCCACGGGATTTCCAGAGCTAGGGAAATGCCAGGAAATTAGCTAGGGAAGAAAAAGGTTCTGGACAAAAGCCAAGAGTCTTTCTTTGGCAAGACCCTAGGTCGTAAGTAGTCAGTGCTGTGCTGGAGATTGTGCATTGCCTGAAAGCAATTGAAAACATTTTGTTTCATCTGAGAGTAGGGAACACATAGCAAGCTCAGGAAGAGATGCTCTCTCACCTTGGTACCAGCTCAACTCGTCTGGCTGTTTATTTGGTAAAGTAAGGCCAAGTCGTGCTTTTCCTCAAGGCGTTATGCATTTATTGTCTTACTCAAAAGTCCATTTGTTTAGAGAATGCACACTGAGCACCTGCCACAGAGGACACCTCTGCGTGTTGCTTTTCAAGACCTTGCTTTGTTTATATCCCCATGTATTTTCTCCCCAGCCCACATAAAAGATGTCTATGGAGAAATGGAATTACAAATTTATTTTTGTCTTTCAGATGTACTGGAATAGATTTAAGGTCTCTGATAAGAGTGGATTCTTGCTTCTGTCCTTGTCAGCACAGCCTTATGAAGGCAGTCCTGGTCTCTGAGCAAGCTCCTAGAGCCCAGCAGTAATGGGACAGAATCAGATTTGCCCTTTGTCAGGACTTTATGTTTACTCTTTCCTTGAAGTAGGGAAGGTGTGTATACTGCCTTGGAGCTTGCGTGCACTGAAAACAAGTCTTGCAATGAGGTTTTCATGTATCAACACTTGTGACTTCATACAAACACACACACACACACACACACACACACACGCTGTTGTACTTGCAGTCACTAACTCATGTGTTTATCCATTGTTCATGTTTTCCAATCACGTTTAAAACCTCGATGGCCTCAGGATGTTCAGATGGCATCTGATATCTGTCTACCTTTCTTTTTTCTTGATAGAGGGTCTCACTATGTATCCCTAACTGGCCTGGAACTTGCTATGTAGACCAAGCTAGCCTCAAACTCTCTTAGATGAACCCCTGCCTCTGAAGCATGTGTCACTGCTCCTAGACTGATGTCTTTAGTCACAATTTATTTTATAAGAAGTATTAAAAAACTTTAAGTCTTTCAATTGTGATAAATATGAACCTATACTGAAAATACAAATAAAGCTAATCATGTCAAAAGGGTATTGGAGTATTCTAATTTGTGACACTAATAAGTCACACTTTTGCAAGAAGCATATGTTAGAAATGAAGTAAAGAGATTGGAATGTACCAGGAAATGAGGTTTTCTAGGTTTGTGAATGGCAAGACTAAAAATATTTTCGAATTTAAAAAGTCTGTGTGGCAAAAGGGGGCAACACTTTGAATTTTAAATACGACAAACTGGATCCTTTTCTTATTCTCTTCCTTGTGTCAATAAATAGTAGTCCTGGTAACTTAGCAGTGTCTGGCAGATAATCCATGCTTGGTGCACAGGCACTGATTACTATAAACACGACACAGAAATGAAAGTTAAAGGTTTACTGCCAACTGCTCGAGCTTCAGTTAGTGTGTCTGTGAAATGCTTGTATCAGATGGGTAACAGAATTCCCTCCCAATTCACTGAAGAGTAGGGGGATGCACCCCTCAAAAGAATCATCAAGAAAGGAAAGACAGAAAAAAAGGAAAGACAGGCAGAAAACAATGTTTTAATAACATGCCAGAGATTCTTTGATGCTCTTCCCGCTAACAGGATCAATCTCTCCTCCCTTTTTAATCTAGGTATACCTCGGTGATTTGGAAGGTACTAGAACATAGTGTGCAGTACATTTGAGCTCCAAGGATGGGTCAGACGAGGCCACGTGGATTGGGATTGGTCTCTTAGGCTCCTCGCTTTCAGTAGAAGTCCTTTGCCAATTGGGAAGTGAGACATAGACCCTACAGGCTGTTCTGGTGAGGGTGGATGCAGGCCACAACACTCCCAGCCTGCTCAGGAGCAGATGCAGATGCCAGATGCAGGACTGAACAATCTTGGATGGCTATCCAGGCAAGGCTTTTGAGGCCATAGCCTGGGGAGACATTCAAATGCAGCCACGTGAGAGACCTCATGTGACAGCTTCGTAGCCCAGCTTTCCCCAAATTCCTTACCCTCAAAACTGTGATAAGATTGTAGTTTAAATTGTGGGATAAATTTAATGTAGCACAATTGACTGGTCTTGGGCATTTTAAGGAAAGAGTAGAAGCAAAGGTTCCAAGTGCCGTTGTTGTTAGCAAGAGTCAGGGCATTTTGTAATTTTCTCCATTTGGATTAGGCTGTGGTAACTTCAGTAACGACAGTGGTTTAGACTTCCACAGCTAAGGTAACTTGTTTCTCTACATCCTGGACATCTCTGACCCATCTAGAAAGAGAGTTATTGATCATCTAACATTATTTAACTTAGCATTCAATGGTTACCTCTAGCAATAGCCAACCGGGGACCAAAAGAGGAAACTTTCTAATCTCCTTCCTACCCAATCTCTGTTCTGCCATGAAAACCTGAGCTCCCCTCAGCGCCCCTGCCATGCTGCTGTCTGTCTCCATGGTGTTAGTAGCTCTTTTAGTAAATCTATAAAAAGAACACTACATCTCAGTTTACCCTTTGAACCCTAAGTCTGAAACCTTTCAACTTTCCTGCTGTGAGACTCTTTGAGAGGGTACCCTCCTTGCCAGAATTGTGTCTCTCATCATCTCTACTCCTATCTTCTCCAAGGAGCCTGACCTGCAGCTCAGCACCAGCCCTGGTTCTCATTTTCCTAGACTCACTCTTTATTCTGGTGCTCCCCCATGTGAGGAGTTATTGTCCAGAACCAAGGACGAGGCAGCTGCGTTTTGCTCAAAGTCATTGGTAAATGTTGGATTATTTTGCTCCTCTCTGACATCCTAGAACAAAATACTTGTTTTCCCAAGATTCTTTGCTGCTGAGTAGCAGGTGATGAATCGTGGTGGAATAGATGTGTTCTGTGACTGGTCACGTAGGCTCAAAGTTCCATTCCACCTCTTCCCTTTTGGATTTTGCTAGAATCCCTTTCCATTGGTTCCTGGGGAGGCAGGAAGAGTGTGTAGGTTGTGATAGCTTTCTGGACAGATGAATAGAGTTGTTTCACATCTTGTTTCCATTATGGTGACTTACATATCTCTGCCTCATATTTAAAGCAACTTGGATGCACAATCTGGGGAGAATTTTGTGAGCCTATGACAGGGAACTTCAGTAATTCCGTGGCTGTGAGATGGGAGTGTCCTCCTTCCTCCTTTCCTGTCTCC
Source organism: Dicrostonyx torquatus (assembly GCA_028555095.1). Lineage (NCBI taxonomy): Eukaryota > Metazoa > Chordata > Mammalia > Rodentia > Cricetidae > Dicrostonyx > Dicrostonyx torquatus. The sequence continues at coordinate 3,676,501 of JAQHUG010000156.1, forward strand.
TTCCCTTTCTTCTTTCCTTCTTTCTGCCCTTCTTTCCTACATTCTTTACCTCTCTTGATGCAAGAGAGAAGTTATTGCTAATATTTTTCCTTTTGTGTTTTTATGCCTAAAGGCAGAAGTTATTGTATTCGAACCAATATTTATTAGCCACCCACTCTGTGCTTCCCACAGTCCTAACTATGGAAAATATGAATGAACAGCATAAAATCCTTGGCTTAATACCATTTGATCGAATTAGTGGGTGCTGAATTCTATGGAGGAGGGGAAAGCACAATGAGCAAGATAGGGGAAGAGAGTGGTCATGACTAGTTCAAACTTTAAGTCTATTGTAGCTTTCCATAACTGATGTCTGAGCAAAGACAAGAAGGAACTTGTGGTGGACAGAATAATGGTCACATTCAGAACTTGTCTACAGCCTAATCCCTGATATCTGTGGCTATGTTGTCTTGTGTACAAAACAGACATTGCAGGTGTGACTGATGGTCTTGAGAGAGGAGGCTTTGTTTGGAGTTGCTCAGGCAGGTCCAACATCATGAGACCTTTCTGAGAGGGGCCTAGAAAGGGCAGAGCTAGAGTAAGGGCAGCGTCAGAAGCCACTGTACTGCTTATCTGAAAACACAGAGGGTGGACCCCTCAGCCAAATAAAGCAGAGCTCCTTGAAGTTAAAGGGAAGGTGAGGCAGACCTGTCCCTATGTCCTGTGGGAGAAGTACTTCCCTGTGAGCTGCTTAAGTTTAGGGCCTCTGACCTTCAGAACGGTAAGAGAACAGTTGGTGTCGTCCAAGACACTGAACTTGTGGTGATTTGTTACAGTAGCAACAGGAAACTAATACAGAAATGGAAAAGCAAGATGTGTAAGTAACTGAAAAAAAAAAGAATGACATTTATGCTCTGGCAATACTAAAACATGCATAGGCAGCCCATATATGGTGGTTCTGTTGAACTTGTCCATATTGGGTTTCATGGTCTAAGTTGATGAGGACGACTGGCCAGGTCTCTTCCTCAAGAGGGTACCATATCTCATTACAGATGGTTGTGAGCCATAGATGGTTGTGGTTGCTGGGAGTTGAACTCAGGACCTTTGGAAGAGCAGCCTGTACTCTTAACCGCTAAGTCATCTCTCCTGGGCGGCAGAAAAGGCAGAGAAAGCACAGTGCAGTCAAAGTCCTTGCTTAGCTGGGAGCACATAAGATGGGCAGAGGACAGGAGATGACTCCAGGCAACCGTGACTTTAGTGACTTGGAGTGGTGTGTGTAAGTATGGCAGGAGGTGCAGATACCGAGAAGGAGGGGGTAATGGACTTGAATGTTCTTTTCCTGAGTCAGCCAGGACACCCTCCATCCCAAATAAAGGACATTCATTACCTCAGAAAGTATTTTATTCAGATTACTGTTCGTGTTGCATGCTGTCAACTCTGTTAGAATTTTCATCAAGGACGCCTCTGTTGCCCTTTGCGTAGAATTTCCCTTCATCATTTAGATAATTAAATAGCCTATAATTTTTTTGTAGTTTTCAGTGGTCTCCCATAACCACATTCAACTTTTTGATTGGTCTTGATACTTCATCTACACGGCATTAGATGAAGATCTGACTTTCCATTCATCCCTTCGTCACGGAAGCTAATGTTATCTTCCCTTCGGGGTTCCCAGGTTTTCACATTTTACTCAGTTATGCTACCGGCTCTCCTGCTCCTCAAACCTTTGAGCTCTGGATTGATCATGCCACCACCTTCTCCTGGCTCCACTTTGCAGAACACAGATTGTAGGAATTCTTGGTTTCCACAGTCATGGGAACCAGTCCCAGACTAAATATATCTATCATCTCTTTCATCGGTGTTCTGCTTCTTGGGTCTGTTCCTCTGAGGCATTCTTTTGGTGGGTAGCAAGCACCCTCTATGCCTGATCATCTATAAAGTGTTCTCTCTCTCTCCTGGAGACAGAGGAGTCTCACTCACTCTGTAGCTCTGCCTGGCCTGGTACTTGCTAGGGAGAACAGGCTAGCCTCAAACTTCCAGGGGTCTGTCTGCCTCTGTCTCCTGAGAGCTGAGATTAAAGGTGTGTTTTACCATGCCAGTATTTCCTTAGCTGTTACAATTTAGAAGTGTTGGCATGGCTCTCCTTGGAGAAATTTCATTTAGAATGTGTTTATCTCATTCTTTCGTTTTATGAAGGAACTCTTTATATAACTCAGGCTGGCTTCAAATGCACACCCTCCTGTCTCTGTCTCCAGGAGCAACAGGGTAACAGCCTAGGTCGTCTTGCTCAGGTGATCACTTTTGAAATGGATAGTCTAATGTTTATGTTTTCAGCTCAGAAAAGTTTGACTTGATTCTCATATGACCCCTCTGTTTTTATGAACCCCACATAATTTCCAGCTCTGACCTTTACGCTTACATTTCAGGAAACTTCTTTGCACTATTTTCCATATGTGGTTCATTGTCTCTATCACTGCTGATTTTATTGTTATTTTGATGCTGGTGTTTTTCTTGTTCTTGATCCCCACACCATAACCATGGCTTTTGTTTCTAGTTTTGTTGCGCTAGCTTACATCTTCCTGATCTCTCTCATAGCTGCACGTCTTCCCACTCCCTGCTAAAGAGGACAGATTTTCTGACACACCTGCCAAGTGTACTCAAAGCTAGATGAGTCTCCAGGAAGTCATCAGGGCCGCGGTGTCTTTCCTCTGTGACACGGGGTCTTTCCCCCTCTAGACCCACTTCAAGTGGACTTTCTTTAGCTTTTAATTTTAAAACTTTAAAAAAAATTAAAAACAAAAACAAAATGCAAGGTCCGAAATAGCTACCTCCAACCTAGTACTCTGTGAGGCCAGAGGGGATGGTCCGATACTTCCTTAAAAGTCACTCTCGGTCTTTATTCTGTGGCTCATTTGGTCACCTCTCCTGGGATCAATTATGGGCCTGTAAGACTGGATACCCTAGGTTGGTCAAAGTTTTTGTCTGGGTGTTTCAATATTATCTTGTGCTAAGTTCACACCTCTGTTCTATGCTAGTCTGAGCACCGAGTTAAGAAGGGGCCCTGCTCTGAGTTAAGGACAACCTCCAGATCCTGGAAATTCTGAAAGAATATTCCAGTGTCCCACAAGGTTGGAAGAAGAGCAAGTGCAGCCTTGCAACGGAAAGAGGAAAATGACTGGGAGCGAAGTATTCAATATGATTCTCACAGCCTCAACCATCACGGGAAGGATAATAGGAGAGAAGCCAGCAGCCATAGGAGGCAAGAAGGGAGACAGGAGGTGGCTGGGTGTGCTCTCTATCATAAAATAGTGGGCATTTCTTTTTCAGTTAGGAATCCAAAGCCATCTAAACATGTTCGGATGCGGTGTTTATCATCAGAGCAACTGAGTGGGTTATTGAGTCCCTGTCTCATTTGGTTAGGAGCCTCTTCGCTAAACGTTTCCTGTATCACATGAAGTTGCGGCTCGGCTCACACGTTTCTGCACCCAGGCACGTTCTCTCCCTTAGCTCTGCCTGGATCAAAGGCACACGGACAGGGACACTGTTGCCTGAGCCGGGCGTTCTTCCTAAAGCGCTCCCAGCTCCGCCTTCTCTTTAGGTCTCCTTGTGTGGAGCCAGAGATGGGAGAGTTGGTCTGTCTAGTGTAGTTTCTCTCGACATTCCTCTTTGCTCCACAGGCTTCAGCCTTGCTTTTCTCAGTCCGGCTCCACTGCTGTTTGAATCCACGAACATTCTTCTCCAGCTGTAAAGTTCGTTCTTCTGTTTATTAAATCTGGCGCCAGTTTCACGGTTTACGCTCTTAGTTTACAACATAGGTAGCTGTGGATGCAGTGACGCTAAGATATGATTTTACAGGAATAGAAGTATCTAGTCCTGGGTCCTGATTGAAAAACTTTTCCCAACAGAGTTTTTCTTCACAACTGCTTTTTTTTTTAACTACATCATTAAAATGATTTAGAAGTCCCATCTTTTCATTCATTCGTTCATTCATTCATATATACATACATTCTTTTCTTGTTTTTATTCTAAAGACACAGCCCTACTTTGTAACCCAGGCTGGCCTGTAACTCCCTGCATTCTTCCTGCCTCAGCCTCTACTGCACTGGGATTGTAGGTATGAGCCACCAGACTCAGGTTGGCCCTCAGCCCCCATGTGGTTTATCTGTGTGCACACATGGAGACCAGAAGAGGACAGTCACTCTCTATCCTATGCCCTTTGGTCAGGGTCTCTCACTGAACCTGGAGTTAGGCAGATGGGCAGCAAGCTCCATGCTCTTTCTATCCCCCCCACAGTTTTGGGGTTCCATGGGCACGCACAGCTTTTTATATAGGTACTTGGGGGTTAACCTCAGGTTCTCAGGCTTGTGCAAAAAGCACTAACCTGATGACCCATCTCCTTAGCCCCCTCTCACTTTGTTTTAAGCCCTTAAATCCTTTTGGAATTCAGAGGACTTAAGTAATAAATGAATATATAAAGAAACACTTTAAATTTAAGCCAAAGGCTAAATCACTAAGATTAAAATAATACAGATTTCAAAACTAATCATCAGAGTTTTCAGCACTTAATACTTTTCATGTATTATTAAGTTAGTTGTCCACACAGAATCCTGGATAAATACTGCAATATTTATTTCTGGGCCAAAAATAAATGAGTTATAATCTGTAGATTTAATAATTCAATGTTTATTCTCCACTCCTGTCATGAAGCAGCTCATGGCTACTCACAGACCTCTCATTCATTTTAAAATAGTGTCCCTAAGGAAGGAAGTGTTTTTATCTCTAGACAATGGGCAGCCAGGACGGTGCAGATGAACACACAGGCCCTCTTGTCCACACATTCTCCAGGCCAGCTCAGCCTGCCTCCAAGTCTTCTGCTTTTTCTCGATGCCACACTGTCACACTGCCTCAGTGTTTGCCACATAGCCCTGACCTAGTAGCGGGGACGAAAGTTTCTTCCGCGGTTCACGACAGAGTGTACAGTGATATTTGCATTTAACTGGAAACATTTTTGGGTAAAAGCATTTATGTGAAACCGTTTTCACCTAGATTATCAAATTGCGTAAATGTTCATAAAACTTCAAGACTTAGAGAGATTTCCAGATAGCTTCTATTACTGTCCGGAACAGTTTCCTTTTGTCTAGACTCTCAAATGTGTGCAAGGCAGAGCTCAGCTCTTTAGGCATGTTTATTACACACACCCATATTCACATATAAATACACAAATGTATATGCATATATACATATACAGACACGCAGACATAGACACATATGGGGAAAGTAACTTCTATGCTGTAAATATTTAATTTGGCATTTCCAAGTAACCAATCTAACATGAAAACTGATAAAACTGTTGTAATTCTCTGTGTAAATTGTTCAAGAAATCAATGTGATAAATTCATGCATCACTGGAGTATACACAAAAGACAGAGTTACATAAGCTGCTCTGGTCTCATCTCCGTTGTCTCTAAAGCAGTGGTGTGAAAGCATTGAAATCTTTATTTCTCCATTCTCCCAGTAAGCATTTAGGGAACGCATGAGTGCTGGGTCTGTGTTGCGGGCTACGTTTTTACCGTTGTTAAGTGCATTTTATTGCACAGATAATAGTGCATCCTCTTCACTAAAAACAGAACGCTACAGATTGAAGGTAAACCTTCTTTGAGTACTCTGATTATCTCTATCCCCCAACACCTACAAAAGTGTAAGAATTTCAAGTTCATAGTGACTTCCCAGACATCTTTTTCTAGATAAAAAGGATAATCGAAGCAATAGAGAAAACATAAAACAACTCTACGTTCTGGGCATAGGGTTTAGTATAGATTTCTGAGACTTACACATCCATTAAATCATATGAAGAATTGAGGGGAATGAAGGACAAATGGCAAGCGACCCCTAAATGGTTTTATCAGTTGGCCTGTGGAGTTGTGCAATTGAGATGGATCCTGACTCGTTGAGGCAGATTTTACAAAGGTAGCTTAGAAGGTTGAAGTCATGGCAGGGTCGTCTGGTGTTTCCTTTGAGCTAGGGACTGTGGTACACTAACCTAGGCAGGTCTATATCAAAGCAACGGTCTAGGTCTATCTCCCTGCCTCAGACCTGTTACTGGCTGAGGCCAGCGTGTGAAGATGTGCCCCCGGACGCCTGTGACATTGTGGAGGAGTCAACTGGACTCACGGTGCCTTCGCCCATACAAACCCAGCAAGATCATCTCTCACCACTCCCCATTCACCTACTCTGTCAAGCCTTCCTGGTCTACTCAGCGGAGAATGGGAAAATGACACAACAAAGTGCTTGAGTCATGGTGAATCCAGGGACCGAGGGGGTAAGTTCTGGAACTTTCAGAGCACTGTATGATTTTTCTTGTGTAGCTTACTATCATCACTGATCGCATTAAGTAGTTAGTGGGCACATGCGTATCACCACCTTCAGGCGCTCTGTGATCTTTGCTTCCCAAGTTCCGCTGAACCATCCTTGTTTTCTTTCTTTCTCCTTTTTAAACCACACCGAGACATCCTATCCAGTCTTGAGCCACCTATGTAACAGTGACAGAATAAGAACAAGGAGCCATGATAACCACCATTAGTGCCGGAATTGACAAAATAATTGCCAATGCAATAAACCCAAGGTATTTGCAGACCCATGGGGGCTGGGCTTGGGGTCCTTGATTGCCTATGACATATAAATAAGGCAATTGTTTATTTCACTTGCTCTGGGAATCCCCCTTTTATAATTGTCATTCTAATGTAATTTATCAGGTGACCCAATTGAAGATGAATTATTATTTAATCACCCTGTTCATGAAAATCTCCTCCCTCTCTATCTCAGTGTATCTCTGTGGATATAAAAATTCCTAATTGGTTTAACCTTTATCTTCTAGTATTTGGGGTAGATGTCTTCAGATTTCTTGTTAGTATCCTTATGACTTTTGATATAATATTTGGGATTTTTTGGTGCCTCTCCAACATATCCTAATCCTCGATGGTGGCATTGGTTCCTGTTTCTTCAATAATAGTTAGCAGGCAAGCCCTTTAGCTTTTTATTCTACTCAGTGCCATAATTAGAATCTCTGGTGGCCCATACCCAAGGAAGAACCTTGGCACATTGTGGAAATTGGCAATGGTTGGGGAAAACTTAGGATGTAAAGCTCACCAGACGAGGACTGATATAAAGCTGTCCCCGTGGGTGACAATGTCCTTCAGAGAGTGGTGACAGGAGGAACAGTTCCTGTCACTGCAGGGGATTGTGAAACAAGTAGTCTGTGTGTTCTTGTTTATACTCCTTAGTACATATTTTGCACGAGAAATATAAATGTTACAAAAGGAAGGTGATGGTGTGAGTTCTCCTTTGCTCTAAGGAGTAGTACCCAGAAAGTTCTAGAATGGCTCCAGCAACCCTTTAGCAGAGGGCTTTAGCAACGAGTCCCTCTCTCTCTGGCTTTCCACACTTACACCTGGAAATGAACTCTGAGAGACACATTCCCCTGGCTTCCTTACAGAGCAACCACAATCAAGGTATTCTTTGGAGAACTCAAGAGAACTTGGGGGCTGATGAATCCCTGGAGTCAATGACCAGATCTCTGTTCAGCTGATATTTCCTTTGTATATTCTAACCTAGATTATATTGTCTAATCTAGACAGAAAACAGTCCTTGCAAATGACAGTGCTGTATTAATATTAATCGTTCTGACTAACTTGCCCCGACAGTGTGTTCCCACGACATTTCCTGTCTTGTCTAAGGCAGCCAGCAGAATGCGAACAGAAAACGAGTTTTCCAGTTGGATTGGCCTAGGTTTGTATCTTGACTTTCCGTCTTGATGATCACCACGTCTCTGGATAATTTTTTTTAAGCCTCTATTTCTATGACTCTGTTTCATCTAAATAATCACAACTTGTCATTAGTTCCTGGAAATACTTAAGTTTTTTTCTCCCTCCCTTTGATGCCTGATCTGTAAAAAGTCCTCAGATTGATAGGCAAATGGGTGGCTGTAGTGTCTGGGAACACAATGGCAGGTGACTTAGTTTCCGTGGACTATGAATACAAGAGCACACTCCATCCAGAGGTGTCATCCTTACTTCCGAGAGTCGGGGGGAGAGCGGAGACCAGCAGGCAGGGCAGCGGTCCATTGGTGCTTTGGTTTTGGTTTCTGCTGCCTGTTGCTGCTATCCTAAGGGTGGCCTTGCTCAGCCACCGTGGGTGTCTGTCTGCTGCTTAGGAAATACTCTTGATGGGTTGGAGTCCTGTCAGTGCTGTGGGAATTCTTGGTGGGCCTAGCCAGAGTTCTTCAGGACACATAGGTGGCTCCAGGACCCCAAGGGTGGCTCTGGTCTCTCCATTTCCTTTCAAATGTGGGCTGAGCTTGAGATCATGGCTCCTACTGAAGACAAAGTTCTCCCACCCATTCTCTTGAGTTATCCTTTCATAGGGATTCCTACCTTTTCCTCCTGCTTTCTCTTGCTCAGGCCGGATGGCTGGAGCCCTGGTTTTTCAGGAATAGAGGCTTTCCTATTTAGAGATCCTGGGTGCTTCACAGGCTAGTGAGCTCCTCACTGTGAACTCTCAGTGTGTGTGTGTGTGTGTGTGTGTGTGTGTGTGTGTCTGGTGTGTGTGTGTGTCTGTGTGTGTGCGTGAGGCTTCCTCCCGCATGAAAAGGGACCAGTGGAGCTGGCTCTCTATCAGTGCAGTTTGTAGGCCCCACTCACACCACTCGAGAATTCTCAGAGAGCACGGTTCAATTCCTTAGGAGCTTTCTTTCCAGGTCTCCTCTAACGCCAAGACATCTTCATCACGAAGACACGAGAAAGCAAAACATTGCAAGCAGAAATCCCTCTGCCTCATTAGTCTCCACCCCTGGAGTTGCAATATTCTGTATAGTCTGAAACAGAGATGACGGTGAACACATTACTTTATGTTCCAGTATGGAAAACAGAGAAGTAAGCAACCAACCACTCAACAAAGTAAACACAGACAAAACAGCAACTACAACAGTAGCCGCAAAAACAACAGCATGCACAAATCAAAACATCCACCGCCCCCCCCACCGCCGAAAAAAAAAAAAAAAACAGACCTTTTCCATTCGAGCTGCAAAGTCTCATTCATCAACTATCCCAATTTCCAGGAACTTAAAAACTGAAACCAACACAGACTCCAAACCAGAAAAATCAAACCTGAGTTTTGGAGTTGATGACTTTCCCATCAGTAGGGTTTAAAGAGCTGCCTTCAGTTAGTGGTCAGGAGAGTAACCAGACCCCATGCCTCCTGCAGATCCAGAGGGGGGTTAAAAGGTCTGGTGTTAGGAGATGGGAGGGGCAATAATGAGGGGGTCCTACTTGGTCTGCATTAGATCCAAGCATGCTAAATTCATGAGTGAAAAAGCCGCTGCTTGAAGTCTTTGTTTCAGTCTTCGAATATATACATGTATTTCTCCCTTCTTTCCATCTGGATTTTGTTAAAAAAAAAAAAAAAACAACAAACTCAGGTCAGGCCAGTTTGTAAAAAAAGCCAGCCCTACAGTGGAGCTACCTTCTCCAGGATGACATCATGTCTCTGCTGCTTTTCTTTATAAAGCTGAGTTTCAGATGGCGAAGTCACACCCTCCTCCCTCTGCTGTGTCCACCCTCCTCTCTCCCTTCCTCCCTCCCTCCTCTCTATTTTCCCCTCTGCTCTTACAAGCCCAACCTGATGGAGTTCCATTGTTTTTACGACTGAACCGCAGCGCCAGGCAAGGAATTACTAACCTGGCACTGGGAAAACATAGCTCGGGATAAGAATTCAAACCTATAATTCTGAACCCTGGAGAGATTTGGGCCTATTTCTTTACCAGCTGCATCCTACAACTTACTGTTAACTTTCTCCTCGCTCTCCTGTGTAGAAGAGGTTATATTTTACAAAACGCCTGAAGCTGTTCAAAAGCATCCCTTAGTTCTGGAGGCATATATGTAAAAGCATGACAAGCTAGAAAGTAATTGGCATGAATTTACCTTTTGAAATTATGAAATAAACAGTGGAAGAATTTTAAAAGTTCAAAGATGGCTGCAATGATCACCAGTAATGGAATCATGTTTGTTCTTTTTTTACTGGACATTGTAGGAAGGTTCCAAGATCATTTTGGCTATATATAATTATTTTAAATCTTACTGCAAAGTCAATTATATTATTATTAAGACTTAGCTTGAAATTTTTAAGAATTGGGGTTGGGGAAATGGGAAATTTTTAAGAATTGAGGTTGAGTGTACCTCAAGCCCAGATCCCCTAACACCCATGAAAAAAACTGGGCATGGCAGCTCCCCTTTGATCCCAGTGCTGGGGAGGTCGGGACTGGGGGATTGCTGGGGCTAATGGCCAACCAGTTCAGCTGAATTGGTGAGTCCAGGCTAATAAGACATCCGTGGTCTCCACATTCATGGACACACATGCGCGCACACATGAATATATACACGCGTACACTACAAACAAATTTGGAGAATTTGTAGGGAGTCTGTAATTGAAATGTAGCTCAAGTTATTGTTGCTATTATCTAAATAATCACAGCTTCTAATGTTTTGCAGAGAGAGTACTTTTTTTTTCAGGTTAGTTTTCAGTGGGGGAAAAAAATCACGTTATTTATTTTTACCCTAAGTTCCATTTCAATAGAATCATGGTGATGGGATGCATGAGGCTGTCCTCTCCTGTTCCTCCCACAACCCTAAGACTCCATTCGTAGGAAACTGTGGAAAAGAAGAAAATTAATAGAAGGAAAATGACAAACTTGCTGAATCTGGGAATGAAACAGCGTACACAAGGGGGGCTTTCTGGGTACAGTGGCTGACAAGAAGCTGCCTCCCTCCAGCTGGGTGAAGAAGAGTCAGAGAAAGCAGAGGACTCATTCCAAAGAAAGGGAGGAGAGCTTTAGACAGCTGCGAAGGCAGGGGTGGGATACCTGGAGTGCAGAGAGAAGCAGGTGAGACAGGAGAGGAAGCTGAGTTGGACTGAGCTTCAGTCCAGGGGAGCAGAAGATGCCTCCAAGGAGTGAACCAGGTAGCCCTGGTGAAGACAGACTAGCAGGTGTTCAACATGTTAGACGAAAAAGGCCATTCACTGACATCCCCCTTTTAACTGCTTAGGGGCATAGCATGCTGGGAGTAGCAGTGCTCCATCCTGCCTTCCGAGCTGTGGCAGACTGAACCCTCTAAAACAGTGAGCAGAGTAAGTCTTTCCTTCCTCCCATTGTATCAGACGCTTTGCTACAGCAATAAGAAAGACACTACCGCACCATCTCTTATTCCCACTAACACTGCATGAGAAACCCAGCGGCTCCCAGCTTCATCACCTTTCTTTGGACTTCAGTCATTCTCCTGATGAGAACTTGTGTCTCACGGTTGTTTTAATTTCATTTCCTGATGTATATTGACCACACATGTGCACAGAACTACACCCAGACATACACATGTACTCATGCTTAAAAAATATATTACCCTTAAAAAACTTGAATTGTACTGGACTCTGTCAAAATTCCAGACTTTGTATTTGCCCAAGTCTATTTCTATACTCTATGCTGTTTGTTGGTATTTCTGTCTTTTTTTTTAACAATACTATACTGCATTGTCATATTTTGATTTGGTTGTCAGTATTGTAACTTGTGGGGTATTTGTACCCTGTGTGAAAATGTGTTGCTGTGATTGGTATAATAAAAGGCTGAACAGCCAATAGCTAGGCAGAAGGTATAGGCGGGACTTCCAGGCAGAGAGACCTCTGGGAAAAAGAAATAGTCACCAGCGAGGCATGGAGAGAAAACAGGAGGTACAAGATGTGAGAGAGGTGACACCACGAGGCAGAATGCATTCAGATTAATATAAATGGGCTAATTTAAATTATAAGAGCAATCAAGATAGGCCTAAGCAAGAGGCCAAGCTTCCAGAATTAATAATAAGTCTCCATGTTGTTATTTGTGGGCTGGCAGCCCCGATGAGAAAGTCCTATTAGAGTACTCTCCAGGGTTGTGTTTCTCCAAGTGTTTCTCATTCATGTTAGTCCACTACCCAGTTTTTCCTCCCCCCCTCCCCAACCCTCCTAAGGCCTCCCCCTGGGCCTTTCCTACCCCTCTAGAACAACACAGGGGGACTGAGTAGCTAGCAAAGGGGAATCTTCAGTTCATACATGTGTAGTGTCTCCATCTATTTAAGGTCTTTGACTTTATTCAGTAATATTTTACAATTTGTGGTGTGTGTGTGTGTGTGTGTGTGTGGTATGTGTCTGTCTGTGCTCACCTGTGCCTGTATGTGGAAGCCAAATGTAGGCATTCCATGTGAGCATGCGTGGAGGCTCCAGGTGGATGTTGGGTGTCTTCCACAATTGCTCTCCATCTTTTCTTCTGAGACAGGGTCGTGAACTGAAGCTAGAGCTAAGGTTGTGTCTGGCCAGGGAACTTTAGATATCCACCCACCTCTTCAGCACTGAACTTAACAGATGAACGCCATTGTGCTTGCTGGGAATCTGAACTCAGAACACCAGGCTTTACAGCAAAACCTTCACCTGCTGAGCCATCAGGCCCACCATATTTTGTAACTTTGTTTTTAGTGATCTTATCTATTTAAAAAATATTTAAAAATAACACAGATTTTTACAAGTTTTGATGCTCTTATGAATTGTGTTTTCTAAGATACATTTCTTAGTCTTAACTGTTAGTGTTCAGAAATAATCCTGATTTTTTTTTTTTTTTTGCTGGTTGTTCTCAATATCCAACAGTTTTATCAGAAAATCATATGTTATTGTCATTTGTTTTTGGGGGCAGGGGAGAGGATTTCTACACAGAGAACCACATCTAAAAAGAGTATACCTTCTGCCCTACCAATGTTAGAAGCCCCTTGCTTTATTTAATTAATCAGGACTGCCCAGTGGTCATTAGAACCAGCAATGGTGGGAACTGCCTTGCTTACAGGGTGACGTCTACTGAGCGGCAATATTGTGTGGCAGATATTTTTGTCTGGTCAAGGAAGTTGCTACCATACCTAATACTCCAAGAATTTTTTTTATTAATGACAGAGTATTGTATGAAATCATTTTTTTCTGTATCTAATGGCAAGATTTATTTTTTCTGGTTTTTTGAATGTGCTGAATTTAAATCGATTTTAAAATGTCAAGCCAACTTATTAGCTTTTAAATGAAGTTCTGGATTCAATTTAGAGCATTCTCCTTAGAAGTTTTACATCTGTGCTGGCGATGGATATTAGCCCATGGTTTTTCTCTTAATGATTTTGTCAAGAGTGAGCAGTTTTGCTTCCTGAAGGGGTTTGTGCAGGGCTGCTGTTTCTCTTTTGCCTCCTCCTGCTTCTCCCCTCCCCCTCTTTCTCTGACAGGATTTCTCTATGGTGTTCCACAGGCTGGTCTCAAACTCATTGATTTTAATTGATTAATTAATTAATTAGTTTTACATGCTTACCACAGTATCCTCTCCCTTCTCTCCTCCTACCTTCTCCCTTCCTCTTGATCCTCCTGCTTCAGCATTTTAGAGGCTGGAATAACAGGCATGCATCATCTTGACTGACCTTGTCATTTTTTGTTAAATGTTTGGTAGAGATTCATTTGTTTGACGATTGTTAATTACAAATATTATCTTAACATTTCCCTGCTCAGGTTTTTAAGCTATTTTTTTTTCCTCTGTGTTTGAATTTCTGTTTCTGCTAATCTGTCTTTGAATTCCTTTGCTATCCGAGTAAGCCAACCACTGAATATCTACAGTGTAACCAAGGGGCACTGGTTGCTCTTCCTGAGGATTTGATTCCTAGCATCCGCATGGCTCACAACCATGCTACTCTGGTGCCAGGAGATCCAACACCCTCTTCCGGCCTCTGCAGACACTGTGTGTGCAAGTAGTACAAAGTCCGTGAAGGCAAAACACCCGTACAACAAAGTAAAAATAACAAAGTGTAAAAATAAAGAGCGTTTCAGTATTTCCTGTTAGTTGACTCTATGTGTTTACGGTGTAGTATGTTGCTTTAAGATGTACCTACTTTGGGGATGGCTAAACTAAGCTAGTTAACACGTTTATCAGTTAAAATACTTTGGAACTCTGCTCTCCTGAGCTTAGTGCTTCCATTCCTCTGTGTCACCTGTGGGGTCTCCTGCTCAAGCCTTTCCTTAAACATCTCTGTGACAGTTTCACAGCCTGTTGTCATCTGTCACTTCCCTTCTATTGGGGTTTTCCTTTGAACAATTGTCTAGTTTTCCGCTTTCTTTTCAGGAATTGTTAAGCTTTTACTCCGTTCAAGAGTGACAGGCCCTGGAGTCAACTTGACTTTGCCCAGCATGCTCGTATCCTTTCTTCTTATCAGGCCTGTGGAGAGCTCTTTGCTTCGCTCCAACAAATTCTACAGGATTTGGTTGATGTGTAGCTTACCTTAGTTTAAGTTGTATTTGTTTCGTTTTTTTTTTTCTAAGGGTGCAATCTTATCTTCTGTTGAACCTTGGGTTCTATATTTGCATTTGGGTCTTCCCAGATGGGTCTGTCAAACAGTGAACAAAAGTCCAGGAAGGACCCTTGCTGCCTTTGGGGAGGGGGGGCCCAACTCATGTGACTGCTAAAAGCTTAACTGTGCTCTCCTTACAGCCCAGACCTAAGGAGGACTGCAGTCTTGGCTCTCTGCTCACCCAAGAAGGGCTTGCCCATCCCAGCCACAGTCTTCTCCTTTCTTTCCACACCTCTCCATTGTACGAATCTCCAGGGAATTCTCTTTCACTAATTCTGTATCAGGGTCTGAAGTAAAACTACAGTAAAATTGTGAAGAAAAAAAAAAAAAGAATCGCAAAGCAGCGTTTTAATCAGAGTTTCAGTATAATTTTATAATAAATGTAATTTTATGCTGGGGTATTTGCAAACAGAGACCAGTGCAGTTTAGTAAAACAAGAGTAGAAAGTTAAGAAACAAAGGCTTAGTTTGTAATAAAGATGGCTTCCTTGAAATTTTCCAGAGCAATGTTTTATTTAATCTCTGAGCAGTAAAATACCCATTTAAGACGGAAGCGTGGTTCTTTCCCTTACCCACAGCTCCAAACCCAGACTGCGAAGCTGTTAACTTAAAAAATTCTCAAGAAGATTAATTATAAAATAAAGGAGAGCAGATTTTGCTTGAATCACTAGGAAGGTCTTTCTAAGCAGAGCAGTAAGAAAAGGTAAAGAAAAGACAATAAAGTAGAATAAGTTCTTTATCTTCAAAATTATCACATGCAGATAACTTCTAAGTGGGTTAATGTATTTGTAAAACAGGTGATCCCCAGGTGTCATCCTATTCAATGTAGAAAGAACTGTGAGAATTCAAGTTGAAATGTTTTAAAAAATAATTTACAGTGGCTTATAAATATATAAAAATTTATATTACTATTAAAATTCTAAAATGGTTTGTGGTTGAGGTGGAAGAAAAACCCATTAATATTCTAATAAGTGCTTTTTTGATTGCGTATGCCTAAAGAATGCTCATGTTATTTTGATATACATTGTGAAATAGGGTCTTGCACCCTCATTCTCTGCTGGTGCATACAGTTTCTGCTGAGAAATTTGCTAATCATCTGATAAAGATTTTCTTGTATTCTCACCAGCTGCAGCACTCAGGAGAGTGGTCCCTGCACCTTGCCTGGGCTACACAGTAGAGCTGGCCCTGAAGGTATAGGCATGGGAGAGCCATCCCTGAGGATGTGAAAACAGAACTGGCCCCACCCCTTGCTCATCAATGCAAAGGTTACCTTGGTGGTGAAGACTGGGGAGAGCAAGTGGGATGACCAACCCTGCAATTACCCAGGTCCAGAACTAGGGTTGTGGGTTGCCCGCCCCCAATATCCACCCCATCTGTGATCTGCTGAAGGAGCTGGTCCTGAAGGATCTCCATGACTCAGGATAATAATAGGATATCCAAGAGGAGTCCCAGTGATGGCCCAGCATCGATGGTGTAGCGGAAAGCAGAGGCCTCGAACCAGACCAATGACTCTGCAATGAACACTTTGCAAGTAAACATATATGGATGAAAGGGTTTTTTGTGTGACTCACTGTGTCACACTGCTACAGCTTCCATGACAAGATTTTCCCTTTTTTTCTTCTTTTTTTCCTCTTAAATTTTATTTTATTTTATTTTGG
>JAQHUG010000156.1:3693541-3711186 GCA_028555095.1 Dicrostonyx torquatus
ATCCAAAACCCCTGCTATGACATTATGAGACAAGGAGCCTCCAAAGATGCTATCAAGCTCATTTTTCATTGCCCATCTCCTGTTGGGCATGAAGCCTACCCTTGAGAGTAGTTTGATTCTCCAGTGAGACTCCTAAATTTTCCTTTGCAACTTGTTATCAATTGGAGATAACTTCCGGCTTAGGGCTGGGGAGTGTGTGTCTATTTCTCCTTTCTGCTCTAAGATTCATCTCATATTCATTTTCATTCTTTTTCATTATCTTTTCTTTTGTGCCCTGTCTGGGCAGAAGCAGAAAGACCTGTTTTGAAGCTCATAATTATTTTCTGCTCAGTTGGATCTGATGATGAAGCTCTCCACTGTATTCTTAGCCATTGTTATTTTCCATACCAGGATCTGTATTTGGCTCCTTTTCTCATGTTGTAATGATCTTCATCTCTCTTTGATCATATCTAGAGGTCATTGTATCATCTATCTCTTTTTTCTTTGTATTTCCCCTAATACAATTATTTTTAATTTCTTTTCAAGCAAGTCATAGATCTTCATCTTTTGGGGATGGTCATTTATTGGAGAATGATTCTGCTCCTTTGTTTGTGTTGGTCGCCCTGTTGGTCTTTGTTTCTGTGACTTTGCATAAATGCCTGTGTATCTGATAGAGTGGTCATCTCTTCCAGACCCTACATCCTGGCTTCAGCATGGAATTCCACCTAAACAAGTGTGCAAAGGTTGGGTAGATTGTGGCTTTGGTTCCAGGGAACATCCAGTGGTACAATCCTCAACAACTCAGTCAACTGAGGTCAGCATTTGTGAAGACCGGGGACCACAGTAGCCAAATGTTGCAAGGTGCTGAGGTCTTTCTAACCATTCTTGACCACTCAGTCAAGTTTGTCTGAACACAGGGTACGGCTATGGTTAATGTTTCCACCTGTCTCTGTGTGGTCACCCTCTGACTTTTTGCACTGTGGTACATTCTAGGACTCTCCTGGAGCTATTCTGTTGGCACGTGATTATTTTTGTTAGCAAGAATATGGCCACTTTTTATTCCATCAGCTTGGTTTTAGGTGATAATTGTAAGATGAATAAAAATAAAAATTTTGCCAAGGAATGAATTGTCTGAAGTACTTAACATGAGATACTTAAAAATCTTGCTTTTTTAGTAATTAAAATCACTTCACTAGCTTGTTGGTTGTTGTTGTTGTTTTTTTTTTTTTTGCTAATTTTGATTTTTTTTTTTGTATAACTGGGTTTTGCTGCATTCAATGAGTAGAAACCCTACAGTAATACATTCTTGGAACTTGCCGGAGGCTGATCAATGCTACTCAAGGTTCAGAGTTCCCTTGACAAATTCTCTGCTGTCTTACTTTATTTAGTATTCTCCTACCTGGCGTATCCCCCTGAAAATCTGACATTTGTAAAGCATCGAGAGTGTAGCTGCAGCTGGTGTCCACCATGACGCCAGCAAGGACAACCTCCCAGTCCCGAGTGACACTGTATTCCTCAAGCCCCCACCAAGCCAGATCTGTGCTATGTTGTGAGCGAAGAGAGTCCCAGCCCTCCCTTTCCTGTATCTTACCCTGTGGGTTGAACAATGCGCCACTCCTCTACTTCCTTAGAGAAGTAGCTCTGTTCTCTCCTCCTCACAACCCTGTTAATTCTGAGGTGCTAGTTGAGGAGCCGTGGTCCCATCGTATTTACCTGTTTATTTCAGTTTTCGCCGGTTGTAGTCATACTCAGTTATCCCACTTAGGGACCAGTCTTGCCAGGCAATTTTCAGCTGAGCTATTTTTCCCCCTCCATACTCACAGTGAATATCAACAAACAGACGCTTGAGCAGCTTGGCCCACGCCTCTTCTCTCCTGAACAAGGATGGATGAGCATCCCTTAGCATCAAGGGCAACATCCAGCAGCACCCGCCCAGGCAAAGGGCAAGCTGGGGATGAAGGATGCTGATTCGTTCTCTACCCTCTGAATCTCTTACTTCACACACGGTGGGAACCAGCCATCTCTCTGCTGAACTTGAATACTTCTTTGACCTCAGCTAAGCCACAGTGTTGATAAGTCTCACTTTTTTTTTCCCTCTCTCTATGGTACGTCAGTATCTTTCCATATGTCCCGGGGCCATGGTGAAGCACAGCTTTCTGACTAAAGTAAAACAAGAGGCAGAGAAGCCCCAGACTGGCGTGAGGAAAGTCTTAGGATGCTAACCTATGAATCAACTACAGAGGTAAAAGCTCTAGTGAGAGAGAGGACTGACCTTCTGACTTTCACCCCTCGGGGAATATTAGTTTTACCTTCTCTGTTAAAATGATGGCAACCAGACTGGGAACTTCGGCTAGATTATTTATTCAACGTGACGGCCCCTCCTCCACACACACCCCTTCCCAGCCTTTGCAAACTCAGCAAGTTCTCGAGTACTTGAAAAGGAATTCTCATCAAAGAGTCGGAACTGGATAAATAGGTATTAATACATACGTATATATACATTTGTATATATTAACATATACATTAATATATATCCCTAGACGCTGTTGTTTTTCTGTCTCAAAAAAGACAACTTGAAATTTCAACTTAGAAACTGAAAGTGCCCAGTGTAGTAGCCTTTAGAACGTGTTGAATTATCTCACTGATGTTCCGAAAGCTCGTCCTCTCTCTCTCTGCAGTTCCAACTGCTTCTGTGGAGGAGGGAAAAATAAATTCTAAATTTCAAAAAACAAAAAAAGCCTATTGATTATGGCTCTCTCCTGTTAAAAGACTGATTGTTCAATGAGGAAATGGATGGTCACAAATCGCCTGCTTTTGGAGCTAAATGATAATAGAGTTTTAATACCCTAAGAAAAACAAAACCTTCTTCCAAAGCCAGCAAGGCAGAACTTCCATTGCTTGAGTTAAGTAGCTAGGCCTGTTGTGCAGTAATTACTCCAAGGAGGCCTCAGGGAGAGGAAAGTGCATTCCAGACACCTAATCATTTACAATTGGGTCTAATGAGCTAGTAATTTACAGCTCGGGGGTGGAAGTAAGCAAAGGTCCCTGCCAGGAACTGGGCCGACTCTGTAAAATCCTGGGGTTTAATGAAGGCAGTGGAGGGTGGATTTCTACAGCTGAACTTGTGTTATTCCATCTGCTCGGTGCTCGGACAAGAAGTAAATGACAGGCCACTTGGGACCTACATCTGGAAACAACATGTTTCAAAGGATTTTATAAATCCTGCAGTAAAAGGAGAAAAAAGAAGGGGGAAAAATGAGGTAGAAAGGGCCTAATTATGGGGGGGATGGGAGAGGATCACAAAGGGCCATTGCAGGCTCTTTTTAACTTGAAAAAAAAATAACATTTGCTCATGTCAAGGTCAGACATTGATTATAATTGCTAAAACATGCTTGCCAAGCTCCTATAAATGCAGCAGGTACTGAATCCTCCTTTCTGGACAACAGAGGAATTCAGTATGTGCTGAATGTACCCCACACTCCCTTCTTAGCCTTTTTGGTTTGTAACATACCGGCTTATGTTTACATTCTGTTCGCTGTTTCTTTTAGGCTACAACTAGCAGGGGAGGGAGCATGCGCTAAGCAGATGAAGGAATAGATGGTGGGGACAAAAATTACACTATGCCGATGACCTGTGCGTGGCTTGTGTGCGTGCGTGAGTGAGTGCGCATATGTGTGTGTATCAGGATTAAATTTCACCTCACTTGGCAAGAGTGTTCTTTGAATGTTCTTTGTATTTACTTCTTTTGTTTTTCTTTTTGGCAGTGCTGGGCTTTGAACTCGGCGCCTGGTGCATGCTAGGCACGCGCCCCACCACTGCACCATCCATCTTCTTCTTATCTTATTTTTGTGTTACTGTTCCATGTCTCCCGACGCATGCTCCACAGCTTCCAAATTCTCAAAACTGTCTTTCTGTTTGTCATCATTTTTCTTCATCCTTTCCCTTCTCGAGTGCCTCTGCCAGTCGAAGGGAAGTGAGTTTAGGTCCAGGAGGAGAGTGGAGGAGCTCAACCTTTCTTGTCTTAGAAGAATTGAAGCTCAGGCTGGAACCCATTCCTCATCCTCCCATTGTCATGTAGCATTTCAGAAGGAAAGCTAGCCTGTGGTGCCAGTGAAGGTGATTAGACGATCTAAAACGAGTTATGTGACTTGTGATCATAGCCTCATTCATAATTAAAGAGCCGGATAACAGTGTGCAGCATTTCTTGTATGCTCTGTGGTTTACACCTATTGCTGTAGATAATAGGGTCTTGCTACCAGTCTTGGCTGGCCTGGCAGCCACTATGCAGACCAGGCTGGCCTTGCATGCAGAGATTCATGTGCCCTGTCTCCCCAGTGCTTAGATGAACGCCTGCGCTGTCACGCGTAGCCCTCTCCTCTGATTCTTGCGGTAGCCCAGTGAAACAAGCTACACTCTCATCTCACTTTTCAGATGAGAAAGTCTTGGCTCGTGGAAATTATCAGGGCGAGGTCAGTAGGAGAGTGAAGGGAGCGTTCAAACTGAGAAGCCAGAACTCTCAGGCTTAATTCCTCTAACGTATTAGCAGAGTTTCATACGGCTGAGTGTAAGGTTTTAGGGACTAGGGAAGCATGTGTTTGGGAGGCAGAGTGATAATCCTGGTGACATCTGGGAAATACTTCTTCCTCCCCCGCAACGTAAAATTCAGTCATTCAAAGTCTTTCACATGATCACTGAAGAAGTGAGGGCAGAAGAAAGAGATTATATTCCTTCTTGTATAACACTCTACACAGAGAGCCTCAAATCTGGCTCCGGACACAAGTGGAATTGATTTTCAAGTGTTGTGTTTCCCTGTTTTCTAGAGAAAAGGCTGTTCTTCACATCTTGACTTTAAGCACACCCCTTTGCTGATTAAAAATAACAAACAGAGTTTTTGTTAAGTTTCTCAAGTGGGTACATTTTGAAAGCCTGGGCAAACCCTCTGTACTGGAATAACAACTATTCTCTGGAAGGCTGAGTGTGCTGATCCATAATCAGAAACACGTGATAAGGTACTGCGTTACAGTTTCTGCACACACGAACAGGCGAGGGCTTTCAAGTTAAATAAATCTTTACTTGGTGACAAAAACAAGCTCCAAGATACTGTGGGTATTGCCAGCACTGGAATCTGAGACCAGAGGGCTAATGAGGATTAAAAAAAAATGAGAACAATCCTAATATTAAGCTTTTATTTCTCTTTCTTTTTGGTTTGTAGAGAGCCTGGTCATCAAACTTTCCTTTGGTGCCGCTAGTTTGTCTGCACTCTTAAGATTACACAGGCAAGCTTAGAAAACCAGCCTGGTAGCTGAAAAATGTATACCTCATCACAAAACAGTTGTGTGTATGTGGCCTATGTGTAGTGTGTATGCCTGTATATGTGTGTGTGTATGTTGCCTGTGTGTAGAGTGTGGTATGTGTGCATGCACATGTACATGTGTGTATATGTATGTTGCTTGTGTGTAGGGTATGGTATGTGTATATGTGTATGCATGTGTATGTGTGAGAGGAGAATCCTTTCCTTCCCCCCTTCTTCCCTTCTGTCTCTCCTCCTCTCTCCCTGTCTCTCAAATATATTTCTCTTTCTTTCTTTTTGAGATAGGGTCTCTCACTGACAAAGTTCATCAATTTGACTACACTAGCTGGTCACTGAGCCTCAAGAATCTTCCTATCTCCAACCCCATGTCTAAGAATCTAGGTGGTGTCTGCCATTGTGCCCAGCCTTGTATGTGGGTGCTAGGGATCTGAATTCTCATTCATGGGTGTCTCCACGGCCCCCTGATTTATTTCTTTAGGAAATCACAGAACTAGTAAATTAAGCCATGTTTCATTCTTTGGATCAGTGAATTGTACTAACATCAGACACTGTTTCCAAGGTAACAGAGATGAATACATATTGACTCTCAAATGCCTTCCACATGAGTTGGATACACAAACATCAAGACCATTTATCGTTGCTCTTTTTTTTTTTCAATCCTCCAGGGAAGTGCATGAGCATCCCATTTATCTGACATGATTGGAGATCAAACTTTTACATCAAATAAATCACCGCTGCAGTTTTGTCTCTTCAAAGAACAGTTTTTAATATTTGCAGCTAGAAAGCTAGGGATACCTTTCTAAAACACGTGACTTAATGATCTGTCTTCTTACAAAAGGGAGGCTGAATGTAACTTAGTCTTATCTTGTGACATCAGATTGTTGCTCCAAACAATTATCCTCTTAGGCTATTGTGCCTTCTGGGGTGTTGAAGAATTGCGTCTGAGACCCAGAGGCTGTGGAGATGGGAAGGGTAGTGCTTCATAAAGATGAACGATGCTGATCAGGCCATTTGAGCTGAAATCATATGTGAGGGATGGGGGCTTCTACTAGTACCAGCCTCCTGGACTGATTGCTTTTAAGTTTCTCTAGCCCTCATCTGTAGCTCTGAGAGAGTCTGCTAAACTCCTTACACGGAAGTTGGAGCTCTCACATCTGTGCTGGCCATCTCCGGGGTGTGGCTGTTCCATTTGTTGTTCTGGATTGTGAAGTAGATACCCAAGGCTGCCTCGGGTATCGACTCACTTTTGTGTATGCTGAAGCAATTTCCGTAATGCACTGCTGAGTTTGCAAAACGTTAAATGATTTCATAGCTTTGCAGCTCCCAATTGATTGTTGTTTTAGACCCTGTCGAACTCATGAGACTGCCATCTATCTCAGTCACCCCTATCGGAGATCCAGGCCATAGCATGAACCAATGGGGCCCCTGATTTAAAAAATAAAGTACATCTGGGCTTGAGGCTCTGCTGTCCAACTTAACAATTACTCATCCCACAAATATAGCGATTTATTTTTCTGCAGCCATCTGTTAAACAAACATTTACTAGGTACCTGTTATTTGCCAGGCCATTTTCTGGGCCCTTAGGATCCAGTGCTTGGAATGTCCAACCTAGCAGGGTGGATAGATGGATAAAGAGACGGAGTAAAGTCATGTCATGCTCAATGGTGGTAGTGCAAGCAGTGTGCTGGCTGCAGTGTGAGTGACAGAGGGGGACGGGAGTGTGACGAATGTTGCCATTAGTGTGGTTGGGAGGAAAGGCTGCAAGGACTGTGCACAGGCAACATGGGAAGAATGGAACTCGAGATGCCCAGACAGGCAGCCTTCTGTAGTTTGCACCACAGGAAGGTAGAGATGTACTATAGCAGCTCAGGGAGAATGGGGAATGAGGAGATTGGGTGAGGCTTGTTTTTAAAGAGCCTCTGGCTCTGTCTCTATGGAAACTGAGGGTACAGGAGAAAGAGGGAAGAATTGAAGCAGTGCTGGCTCCCAGAGATGGTAAGCATGACATCTACCGCTAAGACAGGGGAGGGATGGGCGTGGAGCAGGGCGCTCATACTAGGAAGGTGGGAACTTTGATGGTTAAGGTACAAGCAAACACTGCTTTTGGTTGCTTCTGTTTTCTCAGTCGAAAAAGAAGAAAGTTCATCTTCTGAGACTTGAGGATGACAGATATTTGAGGAAAGAGAAGAAGTTCAAGCCAGCCATTTTAGAGAGATGGAGAGTAAAACAGCTATGGACAGATAGACAGACAAACTGCCTAAGGCTGATGGGCCTTTTTGAGACTAGTGACCGTGACCTCCCTACAGGCAGAGCTGCCGGTCAGTGCTTGCTTAGCATGTGCCTAGTCCAGGATGTGCTGGGCTCACAGGTCTGCGAGCCTAGCGCTCACTTGGCAGGAGGTTGCAGGAGGTTCAGGAGTTCAAGGCCGGCCTGTCTAAAAAAAAAATAAGTAAGTAAATTAATAAAATACAAAGAGAAGAGTGATCGTAACTGTAAGCTGGGCCAAATTTTTTGGTTTTGCTTTTATTGTGGAAAATGCCTTTCTACCCATCTTTAAAATGATTATAACATCGTCATTATCCATTCACTTATTTACTCTTAATTTTCTAATTATCAAATACCATTATTCATTAACTATTTAAAATCCTTGTTTTTTTTTTAATTCCTCTTCACTTTGTGTGTCTATAAATTAATGAATAGTGGTGTTTAAAATTCATCTTGCAGATTCCATTTATTTACTGAATTTTTTTCTGGCATGTCTAAATGATGAAGACTATTTCTTGGCAACACTTACAAATTTAAAAAGGAGATTTATTTTCTAACAACTGTTTTCCTTCCAGATAATAGCAAATTACATAAAACATTTCTAGGTCAACCAAGGCAACTGAGAAATTTTGATTTTGACCACGGCTGAGGCAATTTGCTGTGGAGATGGCCGCAGGCACACAGAGGCTCCCTAAGCCAGTTGGGGGCTGTAATTAATTTCATATGTGCTCTGAATAGCACTGAAGATAAATGCCCCAGAGGTAGATTATTGGAGAGCGCCTTGGCTGTTTCTAATAAAAAGTTTTCTTAAAATCCCAAGACTTTGCTCCTATAGACACTCATAATTAGAGGATTTGAATGAAATGTATTCATGTGTGCTAATGACTTTCTACTTCTCCCTAATTATGAAAGTAACATACAGCCTTACTAAAAGAAGTTTGAAAAGCACAGACATAACAAAGAGCCAATCAATCACTGGGTATTCATATACATTTATCTATCTAATTGAGATCATATAGGTCTGTACATTCACTTTTCTGTGGTTCTGTCCTAGATAGGGTGTCTATGGCTGTGAAGAGACACCATGACCGTGGCAACTCTTATAAAGGAAAACATTTGCTTGGGGCTGGCTTACAGTTCAGAGCTTGAGTCCATTATTGTCAGGGCAGAAACATGGCGGCATGCAGGCAGACAGGGTGCTGGCGAGGGACTGAGAGCTCTACATTCAGATTGGCAAGCAGCAGGAAGAGAGAGTGACACTGGGTCTGGCTTATGCATCTCAAAGCCTGTCCCCAATGACGCACTTCCTCCAACAAGGCCACACCTCCTAATAGTGTCACTCCCTGTGAGCCTATGGGATCCATTTTCATTCAAACCCCCACAGGTTCCATGAGGATTTTAATTTTTTTATTCATGTTTGCATAGTTTTCAAAGTATATATTCAATAGTCTTTTAACATTGTGTAGCACTCCCCACCCCAGGTTTTCCATACTATCATAGGGATTCCTGGAGATAAGGTTCTTGAACTAAACCTCTGAACTGTAAGCCAAGCCTAATTAAATATTTTCCTTGATAAGAGTTGCCATCGTCATAGTGGACAAGTGGACTTGGGCAGTCAGGAATCGGGAGGCAGGGCGTATAGAGCTGGTTGGCATCACACTCCATTTGTCTCTTTTGAGCAATAGCTCCACGGGAAACTCATTGTAAGCTATGAGGTCCACGTTGACCTTGAAGTTGTGGCTCTCCTTAAAGCTTTTGGGGAAGTGTGCTCATGCATATGCAAATTGGAAATCACCGCCAATGGTTATTTAACAGTATTATATTTCTTGCCTACTTTTCATTTCTAGAGTTGAGATAGAGTTATGGGAAGCTTTGCACATACGGAACTGGATCCTGACTCCTAGGGCTTTGATTTAGGGGTTTTCAATTTAACAACGGTGTGAAAGCAACATGCACTCGTCAGGAGCCATCCTGTTGTGCTCAGTTCTGCTCGTCACATGGGCTGGTGTTGTATGATACAATATTATCTCCCACTGCACCATGTTCATGAGGGTAGCTGCCAGTAGTGTGTTGTCAATGTGTGTGTGTGTGTGTGTGTGTGTGTGTGTGGTTGTGTGTGTGTGTAGAGGCCAGAGATTGACATCTTTGTCTTCTTCCATTGCTCTTCATCTTGTATTTTTGAGACAGAGTCTCTCATTGAGCCTAGAGCTCACCATTTTGGCCTACCGGTGTCCAGAGTGCCCTTGTCTCTGTTCCCTGCCCCAGCCCAGGGCTGTGGTTATAGATGTGTTTATAACACACATGCCTGGCTTTTGTGTGAGTGTTGAGGATCTGCACTCAAGACCTCATGCTTTCACGGTAAATACTTTATGCTCTCAGCCTTCTCCCCAGTCTGATTTTATATTTGGATATTATATTTTATGGCTTTATATTCATGTTTAAAAAAATGACCACCTGCATGATATTCCTATCTGTATGATCAGTGCATTTTTGACTTCCAGTATTTTCAAGTTTCAGTGAGCTTATCAGACCAGAATGATATCGTGATGAGGAATATTTGTGAGCGAGTCTCTCTCTGTGTAACTATGTTATAGTGGAGGACATACATAGTTATGGAATTACTGGGCCAAGCAATTGATACTATTAAATTATGCTAGAGAAATATGGATGGGAGGTTAGTTCTGCAGAGCCAGTTGCTAGCAGCAGTGTGCAAAGGGGCCTGCCTGCAGAGCACCGATGCTTTCCTTGGCTGTTGCTTTCTGTTCAGTGGTTGAGATATATCACCCCACAGTTGGTTTAGTAGTAGCAGTTATTCTGTTGTGGGAGGCTAGATCCCATCCATGTGCTTACTGGGGCTGTTTTCTTACACAGGCTCTCTACTTCCCCGTGTCTACTTCCCTGTGTCTACTTCCCCAGGTATACTTCCTGCTTCTTTATGGATACTTCTGTTGGAAAGTTTGTCAGGTGGACTTTCAGACACACAGATGTGCTTTGTGTATGGAGAGAAATGCCTTTGCTTCATTTGTGGATATCATTAAAGCTTTAAGTAAAATGGTATGACTTTCCAATATATGGAACATATTTTATGGAATCTAATTGATCAGTTTTTTGTTTTATGATCTATTATGTTTAAAAATGTAAAAAAGAACCTTTTTGTCCATTTTCCTAAAGTTTCACCTGTCTGGTCAACAATTTACTGAAAATAATTTGACATTAATTCACAAGAATTAATATGAAATTAAGATTTTTTTTGAACTTACATTAGCTATGTGCACATGAGCTATTTTTCAATCATTGATTTTCAGCTCCATTTGGTTTCTTATTGAGTAAGGAAATAAATAAATTTATATTGTGAGTCAACTGTCTATAAAAATTGCAATTTTATGTTGTAA
The DNA here is from genome assembly GCA_028555095.1 of Dicrostonyx torquatus. Lineage (NCBI taxonomy): Eukaryota > Metazoa > Chordata > Mammalia > Rodentia > Cricetidae > Dicrostonyx > Dicrostonyx torquatus. The sequence goes on from JAQHUG010000156.1 coordinate 3,704,489, forward strand.
ATATGTAGGTGTATAAATTGTATTGCTGCCTAATTTATTTGAAGAGTTTCTCTGGGCTTCTAAGCAAGAAGAATACATCAGGAAATCATCCATTTTGTTTCTGCTTCACCAATTTCTGTCATTTTTCCTTCCTCCTTCCCTTCCTCTTCCCCACCCAGACTAGAGCTCCTGGGCAGTGTTGTGCAGACACCTTGACTGTGGTGATTCTTATCATGTTTCAGTCTTTACGGAAAACATCTTATTTTTTGTTTTGTTTTGTTTTCAGAGCGATTTTTCTAAGTTTTCAGTAGATTCAGGCACGTTAAGGAAGTTCATCCTCATTTTTATTTGCTAAAAGTTGTTTGAAATCTTGAATCCTTTTCTGAATAATAGAAGAACCTCATCCTTGCACCTTTGAGGTATTTATTTCTTTCCTATTTTCTTTTGTTAAACATGAGTTGAGTTTCCTGATATGAATCCATATAAAAATTGGATATGTTGATAGATCTGCACCATTTTATTCAAGTAATTTATGCATTAAAAAAGGACAGGTTTATTCTCCTTCTTGGAATAGTTTAGTGTGCATTTAGAATCAAGGTTAAATAAGCACCATAAATGAGTTGGTGAGCATTCTTCGTTTTACTGTTGTTTGAAAAGTAGTATTTGATCTGTTTAGTCTGCAAAGCCGGCTGGCTCTGGGTCTGTATGTGTTTGCATGTATGTCTCATAATAACTTAGTATTCACAAGGTGTCTGCAGAAGTAGACATGAACATTTCTTCCTGTCTCTCTAAGCTCATGAAACTACTTCACCCAAGAGCTGGGGCCACAGCTTTCCTTGCCTCTTCTGTGACTTGCTTTGGCCAAATAAATGTAGCTGTAATTATTTTGTTCTGTTGTGAGCCCTAAAAGACAGAGGAGCCATTTTCTGTTCCGTTCTCTTGTGAGCAACCGTCACATAAAGAAACTCATGGTAGACGACCAAATACGTGAATGTGGTGGGAAGACAAAGCAGAGAGACAAAGAACCAGAGAGAGGCTCCACCAGTCCCCAGACAATCCAGTTTCCTCCTACGAAATGCCAGATATGTAATCAAGTCATCTTGGAGCCTCCAGCACCACCTGGGCAACTTTGTCAGCAACACCTGAGCTAGAAATAGCTCATTATGAGTTATCTGAAATTCAGAATCATGAGACGTAATAAACGATTTTGTACTTGAGTTTTTGCATCTTTGATCCATTCTGGTCTTTGGCATTATTTATCTTTCCCATCCATATTGACATCATTTTTGATATATTTCATTGAGTCTTCATGCAATTCCTCCTCTTATTTTTGTCTTTGAAAACGACAAAATGTTGCTCCTACCTTCTGCTTTCTCTCTCACATAAATTTCTCTCTCCCTTCCCCCTTTCTCTATGTGTCTGTATATGTACACACACGCACACACACACACACACACATATGTATGTATATAATTTTTGTCAACTTCCTAAACCTTTAAGAAGATAAATTAGAATTAAATTAAACTTCTGAATTCTTTTGGGAAGAATATTTGCAAGATTATCTTTATAACATAAGCCATGATTGACCTTAATTTTGTTATTGTCCTTTTGAGACAGTCTTACACTGTTGCTGAGTCCGGCCTGGAACTTGTTATGTGACCCACTTGCCTTGAACTCTAAGTAATCCTTCTGCCTCATCGTGTTTAAGATTGGGATTGCAGGGATAAGCCACCATATCAGGTTATCATTGCTCTGATCGTATTTTTCAGCACCATTTATTACCAATTTTTAGTCCTTACATGTTTTAGACAATCATTCATTTACTCATTCATTATTAATTTGGAGGGCATTTCTTGTTATGCTGAGATTTGCCACTTACTGTTAGCAACTAGACAGGACTTTAAAATTTTTACATTTATTTATTTATTGTGTGTGTGCGCACGTATGCATTCCACAGCCTGCACATGGAGATCAGAGGACAAATTCTAGGGGCCTGCTTTCTTCTTCTACTATGTGGGACCTGACAAAACTCAAGTTGTCAGGCTTGGTGGTCGGTGTCTTTACCCACTGATCTGTCTTGCCAACCAACCAGCCCAAGGGCATAGGGCTCTACAGGATGTTTTGTATATGAACCCCGCCGTCACCTGCTGTTGTTTTTCTTTCTACTTCTATGTCATCCTTTTCCCAGTTTCTGAATTTGTGTTTTACTGAGATGCTTGGAACTTCACCGAACACGTAAGTGGCTGGGGTTCTATCTTTTCATTGGAAAAAAATACATTTGTTTATTTAGCGTGTGTGTGTGTGTGTGTGTGTGTGTGTGCGTGCATGTGCATGTGCATGTCAGAGGACAACTTGCAGGCATCAGTTATTTCCATTTATCCTGTGGGTCCCAGGGATTGAACTCAGGTTGGCTTCAAGGCAAGAAACCTTTTACCCACTAAACCATGTGGCAGGCCCATGGCAGAGTTCTTATGACCCCATCTTGTTTGGTGACTGGAAGGCCAGTTCTCGGGTGGCCCTGTGAAGGGTAAGAGGGCTGGCCAGTGGACCGGGCAGCTATGTACAGCTGGAGCTTTCCTGATGACCACCTACCTTCCTCAGAACTGGGCGGCAAGTCCTTTCCTGCATTGCTTCATCCACACAGCTGGGTTTGGAGCAACTTGGGGAAGTCATTCCCCTGGCCCTGCTCAGGAGGGGGGGGGAGCTACACTGTCCGGTGTCTGCTGTCTCACATCGTTCCAAACACTCTGGATTTTTGTGGCCACAGCCTTTCCTCTTCTCCCTAGTGGCTGTTTATTTAACTTGCTTTAAAGTCACTGGAAAAGTTTGGCTTCTAGCTTTGATGTAAAGAGCGACTACTAGACCCTCAGCATGTAGCTGTTCACTCGTAAACCAGGGCAAGACCCAACCAGGACAGAGCAGGGGCCTCCTTGCAGCCTGGGAGAAGGCTTTTCCATCTTTGCCTGCTGAGCCATCTTGCTAGCCCTGGATCCTTATGACCTTGCAAGAACTTAACCAGATGCATCTGGTATTATTCTCTTTTAGAGTTCATGTGCAAAAGACAAAGTTATTTTTCCTCTTTTTATGCCACCTGTTTCTCTAATCAATCTCAACGTAGTTCTCCTTGGGGCCATTTGCTTAGAGAATGGAAAACAAATTTAGAAATGGATAAGAGACCAGCAAACCTTGAAATTTGTTTTTATGAATGGAATTTATGCTTCAAAACAAAATGATAGCCATTAGATATTAAAAAAAGAAAAACTTCTTTATAAACAGATATTCCCAGCAATTAATTTAAAATAGCAAACTGACCAAAGTACTGTTCATGCTGCTGGCTGATGCAAATATTTACTTTAACAACCCTTAGAGTTGCTAATTCCAAATTTATTTATATTTTTAAAAATTATTAAATGTATCTCTTTTTTTCTGGCATTGGACCTAGGGCCTCAGGCATGCTAACAAATTTACTTTTAGAAGTCCCTGCATGCAAAGTTCCTTCCTCAGTATTCCTCTAGGGTATTAATAGTATATACAACAGTATATATAACTAACTAAATACAGGCCCTTAAACCAAATCTACCAAACCAAAGAGCTTGACTACAATGGATAAGAGGTTGCACCTCACAGACTAGAAGACGGGTCAGTTACGATGGCAGGCTCTGAGTTGAAACGTAAAGATCAGAACATCCACAAAATGTTCTTTTGCAGGCCATAGAACATGGCCAGGCTGGCAAACAGACATGAACAGTTAGACTTTCTTCCACTCTCTGGAAGAGAGGCACAGGTACACTGGCCAGAAGAAGTCAAGGCCCCTCCCTGCCTTTGTGAACTCTTTTATAAAGGCATCAATCTCCCTCTCGAGCTTCCATCCACCATCAGGCATCCCTTTTCCTCAGGGACAGCAGCCTGGCAGTAACACAGATTAAAGGTGAGGAGTATGGAGATGTGGCGTTTCCCAGGACATGCGGCCCAATGGCAGGGCTGACCTAAAAGGAGCTCCCCGAAAGATCCACATGTTATGGCAGCGTTTCTGGGAAATGACAACCTTTAAGAGGTAGAACCAAGTTTCAAGGACATTTTCTTAAATCTATGATGTAATGACAGGAGTGGTAATATTTAAATGACTTTAAAACCCAGGTCCCAACTCCCTCACACACTGCTTCAGCACACACATGTCCATAAGGCCCTTCCCACACTTGTGCTCTTTGGTTTAGCTCCCAGCAGGCTGTACATTTTCATTTCGGTTTGTTTTCTTTTAATCATAATACTATCTTTTAAATATTGAAATACAGTTTTGCAATTAATCATTGTCTAGGAAAATCGAGTTTTGGCTCAGTAGTAACCATAGCTATTATAATGGCAGTAACAGGAAGCATTACCAAGATCATACTTTTTGCAAACTGCTTAATTCACATACACATTTGCAACTTGCTGTGAAATTCAAAATGGAGTTTATAAGATTTTTCTGTGATCTGTCTTTTATTATAAAATATATATATCTTCACAAACATATGCATAGTCAAGGGGTAAGCTCTCCAAAATTCAGTTCCAGGTGAGATAGTAGGCAGTCTTTACTGCTAAAAGGTTTCATTTTATTTTAAAACAATACTATCTACATATTATATTTTGTGCATTATCCTGGGATTTGAACCCAGGACCTTGCGTATATGCTAGACAAACATTTTACCTCTGAGCTACAACTCTAGCCCTACGATCTTTTTAATAATCATAAACGTAATTTTTTATTTTTTAAAGCAATCCAAAGGGGATTAAAGGTCAAATATAAATCCCACATTAAAAAAATCAGTATATTGTAAGACCTATGTGATTTTATCCAAACATATTAGATCTTCATAGTCGAGTAACCGAAAGTTATGACGTTTGAACCTTTTATAATCTGAAGTATATAGGACATCTTTTTAAAACAAACGAAGACGTGACAATTTAGGGACACCCAAACGACTTCCCAAATTCAAAGAGCTCAGAAAGTATGAAGCCAGAACTAGAGGGAAAGCGTTCTGAATGTGAACAGGCAGCTGTGAACTTTTAGCCCCATTCATATTGAAACTTAAACATAGCCAAAGGAAGCAGCTGCAGTCCCAGGTACTAGGAAAACGATGAGAAAATGCCTTGGAGAGAATGAAGTCAGAACTTGGAAAGGCAAGGGATGAAGGAGCCCCTGGGCTGCTATCTGCTGATGGGGCCCCTTCTGCAACAGAGCTGGAGCTGCGGCGACACCCTGAAAGTGCAGGGGTATGGTGCCCATGCAGCTGGTCCCACAGTCGCCATGCCAGTCCTTGTTGGGCATACTCCAAATTATCGGAGAGGCACCAGCGTCAACTGTGCTAGTGTGTCAGCCTTAGAGCCAGACCGTTCTGTCTCCCACGAACACGACCCACGTGCGCGGCTCCGCAGTCAAGCCTCCATTCCTCTCTCCACGCTTCCCGTTAGCTCTTTCAATCCAGCTGCTTGAAATGACTTACCCAGCCTCACCAACAGCCATTTCTCCCCTGTGTAAAAGCAGCCGCTTTGCTACAGCCAGCCGGTATGTACTCTTTCCCCAAAGAGGGAAGTGTTCGGGTGTGTCAGTTCCGTTTCTCGGGCTTGCTTAGGTTCAGATGTACAGAGCTGATCAGCCAGTTGACCTGGGTATCATCTTGACCAATATCCAGGGAACTTTCCAACTGGGAGATAGATACAAATGCACAGAGAGCGCTAGAGTTAGAGACGCCAATGAGGTTCCCTGAGCAGAACTGGCAAAATCCCTAATTGGGACAGTAGTGTTTGAGGGCTGTATTTGGAGATTCTGGCTAAGGATAAGGGAACCAGATACAACCTAGGAAATTTTGGATGGGAATTTGAAGATAAATACAAGACAGAGTTGGAATGAGGAAACAGGAGAGGTGGGTGATGGTGGGCAACAGTTGTGGTTAGGAAGTAAATAATAAAATATTTAGGGTCTTGTGACAGCTGGGAGAAAATTCTAAGTGCTCTGTGATCTTTGTTTAGGGTTTTCAGAATCCGTGCTACTCTCGTTTGGTGTTAACACCTAACCTCCATTTGAAGTGATCTGTTTCCCCTGGCCTTAGTCTAATGTTCAAGGGAGCCTGGATAAAAATTCTATTCCTGAAATTTAGAATATGAGCAATATTCTGAAAATGACTAAATTACAGTGTTTTTCATGTTGGCATCAATATGTGGGGTGGAATACGATACATATCCTGACTGAGCTCTTTGTATATTCTTTCAAGATTTCACTAATGCTGGGGGTTCCCCTAAGTCTTTTCTGCTAGCTCCCAATTTGCTTAAGTTACAGTCCATTTCTGGGTCCCAGATGAAGAAACTCAATGGGTACTCTCACAACAGAGATCAGAAAAAGTTCTTGGAGCCGAACTTTGAGATGGCCACAGCATCAGGCAGATGGAGAAGCCTGTTTTGAAGAGACTAAAGCTGGGATGGTTCAGTGTATAAAAATCTGTCAATATAATCCACCATATAAACAAACAGAAAGAAAAAAACCACGATCATCTCATTAGATGCTAAAAAGGCCTTTGACAAAATCCAACACCGCTTCATGATAAAAGTCCTGGAGAGGTTAGGAATACAAGGGACATAGCTAACATATTAAAAACAACCCTCCCTTCCTCCTTTTTCCCCTTCTACTTTTTTCCTGTAACCCCCACACTTCCAGTTTACTCTGGAGATCTTGTCTTTTTCAC
>JAQHUG010000156.1:3731040-3758393 GCA_028555095.1 Dicrostonyx torquatus
CTATCAGTCTAGAACATGTTTTATGTTGTTAAATTCTCACTAATAATCACAATTAATAACAGTTTATATTTACCTGAAATGGAGAATAATCTCCTGATCTCTGTGATCACACAGTCTAGAGAGATTCCTTGGCTACCTTGATATGCCAAAGGCATCACACTAGTTTATTATGTGTAGGAAACTATGCTAATTTAGTGTTTTTAAAAGTCCCTTTTTGACTTTAGCAAGACACGTGCATATCAAATGATGGGAAACAACCATTTAGCTAGCAGGCCTGAAAAAAGAAAAACACAGAATTGGTGATATAAGTGGATAAACTTTATAGACTACCCAAGAATACAAAAAAGCTTATGTTCCATTAGATGTACCAACGATAGACAAAGATCCAACAATCAGGTTGACGAGATGACCTATCTCATAGCTGTCAGATGTCTTTTCCTTAAATATTTTTTTTTGCTTTTGTTTGACTTGCATATTTATTTCTTTTCATGGTCTTAGCCCCAAAGTGGCCACGTTGGCAGCAAGGAAGGTTATGTGTGGTCCCAGCAGTACAGATTTTCTAAGGATGATTTGTCTATCAAGCTGATTGTTTACCCTACTGATAGGCAATACCAACTTGAAGGTCCTACTATAGCAGCCTTCTCCTAGGTGACCTGCCATCACCATCAGATAGGAGGCAATGGTTTGTCCTCCGGGAAATACATGCACATTCCTCACATAGCTGTGTCCTGCCATAACAGCACTGCTCTCGGATTTTATATACTTCCCTATGCGATAATGGTAGTTTACATGTTTCTTCTACACAAGGACTCGTGGAAGAATTCACTAGAGAGCGTATGTCCTATTATGCTCTAGATCCACTGATGTAACCACACACTTCATCTCTCCAAGCAGGGCGAGGCCTGTTGAAGGAGCTGGGCGTGACAGCCATGCCCTTGGATGTTACTCTGCAGGGTGCAGCATATGCTACAGATCAACACAGATATTTATTACATCACGTGATGCTTTAGGGGTTTCAAACATCTGGTCTCGATTTCTCTCTGAACTCTCAGATCTGGCTTGTTCTAGGCCACCCCTTTAGCTGGCTTGAGTGTTTTTCAGCAACTCCCATCCATGTGGCTACAAAGATTTTGTGTCTAAAGTACTTCCATTATTGTAGAGGTGTCACAACGAACAGCAATGTCTTGCTGGAGGATTTCAGTTGTTTGATTAAAGCAATGCAAGCACTTTTCAATGCCTTGCTAATGACAGTGTCTGCTTTCCTTTGTTTCATTAAAATGGATATACTTCATGAATATTATTTGTTAGTTTTGAAATAGCTTTCATTAATATGATTGTCTTATTAGGCTCAATTTAGGGTTTTACTTTTAATTCATATTCATGTTATTAATAATGTGACCATATTTTTGTTTTGCTAGTATTGCTATGATATCTTTGACTATATTATATTTTAAAACTGTGGGTGGGTGGGTGAAATGTGTGTGCTTGTGTGCAAGTATGTGTGTGTATGTATGTGACATGTGAGCATATGAGATTGTGTGCCTGTTTTTATATGTGGGTGCAAGTGAGTGTGGATCCATTCTTTTCCACCTTATTGGAGTCAAGGTCTCTTTGGTTCTGTATAAGCCAGGCTAGCCAATGAGTATAAATCTTTTGGGAGGGTTCTGAGGCTCTGCAATCAGGTTGTCAAGCTTGTGTGGTGAGCACCTTTACTCAAGCTCCCTCCCGATTTTCAGAAACCTATTTTGTGACATACTTTTGTTGTGCAGCCCAGTGCTGAGATCAGTTTGACTTATCTTTTTAGAATGTTTTGCAGTTTTCCATTATGAATTCTGTAGAAATGGAATATAGCTGGACTGTATTTTCTGACACACCAGGGGGAGTTTTGTTCACTAGAGGTGGTGGTGACTGAATTCACTTAAATTTTTTTCTGGAATTTTCTGCACTGTCTTTTTCCTTTCTCTATATTTTCTGTATGGGCTATACATTCTTTGCTCTCCCTACCCCATAGTGACTTGAATTTTATATAATTGCTTAGATATTTTTTAAAAAATCACCCTTCATCTTCAATTTCTCTGATTATCGGAGAGTGGAGTGGGTTGTAACAGTGTGCATCCTCACCCATTATTTTGCTTCTTTTCTGCCTCATATTAGCTTGGGTATTAAAAAATTATACAGAAATACACATCTAATATTTTTTTCCAGAAAACTATCTGTGGATGATACATTTTAAAGCCTTTATAGTCTTAGAAGTAAAGTGTGAGGTTCTTGCCTTTATTTCCATTGTCAATTTGGCTGTAAACATTCTGCTGAAATTTTAATTGGTGGCATTTCAGTGGGTGAAGAGCATCTACTAAATCTTCATATGACATATAAAATGGCTGTAAGACACCTAAAAATGTGAAGGAAAGGGGAAGTGTGGTGGTTTGGATGAGAATGACCACCACAGACTCATATATTTGAATTCTTAGACACCAGAGAGTGGTATTATTTGAAAGGATTAGAAGGATTAGGAGGTGTGGCTTTGTTGGAGGAAGTGTGTCACTGGGGTTGGGCTTTGAGACTTCAAAATCCCATTCCAAGCCCGGAGTCTCTCTCCCTGCCTACAGTTTGGGATGTAGTTCTCAGCTACTGCTCTGGTGTCTGCCTGAAGGCTACCATGCTTCCTGCCATGATGATAATGAACTAAACCTCTGAAACTATAAGCCAGACCCTAGTTAAATGTTTTCTCTTATAGTAAGTAGTTGCCTTGGTCATGGTTTCTCTTCACAGTATTAGAGCAATGACTGAAACAGGGAAACTCATGACAGAAAAGAACATTAGTGAAGTAGACAAAATAGATATGTTCTCCAGAATGCAAAAGATGCTAATCAAAGGGGAGGTACTACCTGTTTAAGAAAGAATGACTCATTCCTACCAGTGAAAGCAGCCATGCAAGGGCCACAAGGACTCTGTGTACACAACTTGACATGCTAGTCATAGATTAATAGTTTTAAAGACTTTGTGCTTATAGGGCCTTGAGACAGAGTTTCCCATGGACTAATCAAGTCCCCTGAACTTTGAGGATTAAAAGTGTTCATCAGAGGGAAAACCTGCTGACCTGGGAGTCTGATGTGGTTGCCTATCATCATCAGGAGTCTAGAGGACTAACTCCTGCTGTGGATTAAATGTGCCCTCCAACATTCCTGTGTTAGAGACTTGGTACTTGATGCAGTGCTGTTGGGGCGAGGCCTAGTAGGGGGTTCTTAGGTCATGGGGAGGGTCAGGAAAGATTATTACAGGGACAGATTCACAGCAATGATGTGAAGAGCCAGGGATAGTGGTATGTGCCTCCCATCCCAGTGTTGGGGAGGCAGAGATGGGAGGATCTCTGGAGCTTGCTGGCCAGCTAGTGTAGCCAACGTTATGATGAGCTCCAGGCCAATGAAAGACCCTGCCTGAAAAGTAACATGGCAGAGCAATCAAGGGTGATGTTGGAAATCAACCTCCCATCTCCATACATATGGGCAAATAGAGGTGAGAAGAGCAGGAGCTCAGGGACTTGGCTTCTTAACAAGTTAGAGGCTAGTCTAGGTGACATGAGGCCCTATTTCTATAGCCCTCCAACAGTCAAGCTTTTTGGCTACACTCTGTTTCTCCTGCCCTTCATCTCTCCTGCCCTTCCTTTCTCCTCCTCTCCCTCTTCCCACAGCTTCTCTTGCCCTCTGAAATAGACAGACCCACTAAGAAGACTGCTGGAGACTGACCACATGACCCTGGACCTCTTGGCTTCTAGTTCTCTGAGCCACACGCATTCTTGTTTATTAAAAATCCTCCAGCCTGAAGCTGGGTGTGGTGCTTCACAACTGTAATTCCATCTCTGGGGAAGATGAGGCAGCACAATCAGGAGTCTAAAGTCAGCTCTGGTTCTACAGTGAGTTTGAGGTCAGACCGAGCACTGCAATGACGTGCCCCATCTCAAAAAATAAAATAAATAAATGAAGTTTTTAAAAGTACCCAGTCCGTGACATTCCATTGTGATAGTATAAAAAAGAAGACTCAAACCCTCTTCCTACAAAGCAGACAAGCAGGCAGAAGTCCACCCCAGCCCTGTGGCCCATCTCATCTCTGTGGGAGCCTGGAGAAGGTGATCCCAGTGGGTGGAGAATTTGTGTCTCGCTTTTGTGTCTTACCATAACATTTTAACAAGAAACTGTTTTGCAGTTTGAAAGCCTCTGATCTAACCTGAGATGGGGCATGGATCCCTTGGAAACCCTGCTGGGGCCCTGCCTAGGAAAGGGTCCCGGGCTCCCAGGCATCCAGTTACACAATATGCAAGGTCCTGTTATGGCAGCACCTGTGGCCTAGGTGGCTGCACAGGTGCGTGCATGCCTCCTTCCTCGATCAACCTGTTTCCTGTCCTCTGAAACACACCTGCTGACACCAGCTGTGAGCAGGATTAGCACGGGGACAGCACACGTGCAGTCCTTGGCCTCCAGGAGTGTTTGGTAAAGGTAGCTCCTTGGTTTCATTGAGATAAACATACAGAATGTTCCTCAGCGGATTATGGGAGCAGCAGGGAAATTGCTACCTGTGGATTTGAACTTATTGCTTGTTTGTTTCATGGAAAAGAATGTGGCTTTTTGGTCCCACACTGAGTGTTGGGCAAATGGAAGAAGAAAGGCCTATAGTGATGATGATTGGTGGTACAGTAACCTTCAAGGAAAAGAAGTAGCACCAGGTCTAGGGAAGGCATGCTTATGACAAATAACCAAGAAGCATGGACTAGGGTGGATGTGGAGCCCAGTTTGGGGGTTTAGTTCTCCTAACCACGGGTGAGACACCTGAGCATGAGAGCACAGTGAGGACCTGTCACAGACTTTTCCTCTCCTCTGACAGCACAAGAATTGCCTAGAATTATTCTAACTTACTGATGTGGGAGCCCCCTGTGTGCTGTGATCACTATTAATGAATAAAGAAACTGCCTTGGCCTGTTGATAGGGCAGAACTTAGGTAGGCAGGGAAGACAGAACTAAATTCTGGGAGGAAGAAGGCAGAATCAGGGGGACACCATGAAGCAGCCACCACTAGAGACAGACATGCTGAATCTTTGCCGGTAAGTCACTGCCACATGGCAATATACAGATTAATAGAAATGGGTTAAATTAATATAAGAGTTAGCCAATAAGAAGCTAGAGCTAATGGGCTAAGCAGTGTTTTAATTAATACAGTTTCTGTGTGATTAATTTTGGTGTAAGCTAGCCAGGTGACCGGGAAGAATAAGCAGTCCCCTCCCTCCAACAACTTACTTTTTCATAAATTAGACATTTTAAGGGAGGCTTTCTGTTCTTCCCCAGTGACAAAATGACTTCAATAATGTTTTCTTTGCAGGATATGAAGCCTGCTTTCTAACTATGCATGCAGAATTTAACATATTTTCCCCCACAAATATCAGATATTTTAAAGAAGGACCTTCCCAGATAACTCCTTTCAGTATATAACTTTTTTCATATTCTTCAACAGAATATTTGTACAGCTCATTTTTTGTACTACTGTTCTGTATTTATTTAGTCCTGGGGATTGAACCCAGAGTCAAATGTAGTCTAAGCACTGCTCTATTTCCGAGTTACATGTGAAGCAATGATTTGCCTTGAACGTATCTTACTTACTTTAATAGATTAGAAATCAACTTTGAAGTAAAATCTAAGTCTTTCTTTATGTATTGGTAAGTTGTTCATCACTCTAAATGGTTATACAAGGGCCAGATCATAGTTTTTCCCCTATATGTGTAGTTAGATAATACTCTTTACATCCTGTGAAGTATTATTGAAATCCTCTTATCAGTTGAGAAAATGAGTCTCAGAGGATTCAATAGGCAGAGATTTGGAATTAGCGCCACACCCTTCCCTCCTTTTTGAGTCAGGTTCTCATGTAGCACAGGCTAGCCTTGGCCTTCCTGTCTCCACATCCCGAGTGCTGGGCTTACAGATATGTGTCATAATGCCTGGTCTAGGTGGTGCTCGGGGTCAGGGCTTCGTGTCTGCTCGACAAGTGCTCTACCAATGAGCCACAGCCACAGCCCCGAAGTCTGCCCTTTCTCTATTGCATTATGATAGTTATTCTTCTGTGTTTTATGCCTTTGCATTTCCTGCAACTTTAGCTTCAGCTTTCTTTCTAAGGCTTTGTAGATCTTCTCTTGGTGGGCGCAAATGGTCTATGTGACCTACCAGGTTTAATTTTCTTAAGCTATTTCCTTTTGATATGACATATTACTCAAACAACTTCAACTATGTCTTCTTTAATCTGGAGGAGCTAGCCAGGGTCTTGAAGTTCTCATATGTCTTAAGTCTCTGATGAAAAAACTATTCCTCCAACATAGTTCTCAATAAAAATAACTTTGTGATTTCTTCATATATGTATTTAAAGGAATCACAGGCCTCATCTGGAATTCAAGAGGAACTAATGGACATGTATTATTTAACAAAAATGTAGGGAAAATATACAAAGAATGTGGAATTTAAAGCAGATGTTCTAGAATTAGAAAAATTCAACCAGTGCCAGTTGTTGGTGATGCACGCCTTTAATCCCAGCACTCGGGAGGCAGAGGCAGGCGAATCTCTGTGAGTTCGAGGCCAGCCTGGTCTACAAGAGCTAGTTCCAGGACAGACTCCAAAGCTACAGAGAAACTCTGTCTTGAAAAACTAAAAAAAAAATAAAGAAAGAAAGAAAGAAAAATAAAAATTCAACCAAAGAAAAATTCAAATCATACAATTAAGAAAGAAAAAAACCCGCCGGGCGGCACTCAGGAGGCAGAGGCAGGCGGATCTTTGTGAGTTTGAGACCAGCCTGGTCTACAAAAGCTAGTTCCAGCGCAGGCTCCAAAGCCACAGAGAAACTCTGTCTCGAAAAACCAAAAAAAGAAAAAAACCAAAAGGTCACTTTGACAATTGTGTTGCTTTATATTTTCGGAGGGCGATATGTTGAAATATTTTTTGTTAAAATTATTCATGTATGGAAAAACAGATGCTGAAGAAAGAAATAGAATAAAAAATATCAAGAAGTCTCTTTATACTTTATGTCTTGTGTTCTGTGAGATTTCCTGTTTAATTAATTCATGACTTGGTGATTGGAGAAATTAGCACTAATTAGCACTAAGCATGTCTCCTTTGTATAACTAAGCTTCCTGAGTCATGGCATTTAAATTGCACCCGAAGATACCCTATCCAAGTGCTTCCCGGGCAGTTGAACGTTCCTGACATTAACTCCTGGTCCACAGCATCTGGGAAACATCCATGTTTTTGTTCTAAATATTTCTAGTCTCATTGGTAAATGTCCCACTTACTCTGTCTATATTTTGTTTAACTTTAATTCATCATGGATTGTGCTACAGATGGGGAAGAATCAGTCAAGGAGAGGAAACATAGTTTAAGCATGCCTGCATTTCCTGTGTATTTCCATGACTTCACCTCTGCATCACACGTACAGCATCTCAGATCATTTCCCTCCAGTCACTTCCGAATTCTTCTGCTCCGAGTTACAGCCTCTCAAAGGCAGGAGAGGTAATGACGGGATCCCAACAGGTCCTGTCTCAGTGTAGGCATTTCTAGGCTGCGCGAAGACTGGAGGTGTGTGAGGGCTCCCAAACACCCACGTCTGTCTTCCAAACTGGGCCCTGGTCCTGACTTCCTTTGTTCTTTTCTGCTTGTTTTGTCTTTCTCCTAAAGCAAGTTGGGGGCTGCTGTCACTGCAGCTGTAGGCTGCAAAGGGTCTTAACATGTGTAGGATTCTAAACATCTTGATTCTTCTTTTAAAATATCTGTAGAATTTAGACTGGAACTATCTGACACTACAGAAGCCATCAAGCATTGATTTTTAAATATCTCATTGGGATTGAAATTATTCAGAGCAATCCCACAATGGTTTCAGCGGATTTAGACAAAATTGTAACTCGTAGTCAAACTGGGATGTGCGCAACAGGTCTTTGAAGTCACTGTTGATAAAATATTTCAGGAATTGTTTTTAAAATCATTTTTTTCTCATAAAACTTGCACTGAACCGCTAAAGGACAGTTGCAAAACATTTTATTCTGTACTATTGGTAAGATTTTTATAAAAATGTTATTTTATGTGTATGGGTGTTTTGCCTGTATGTATATCCATGCACTACTTGCATGATATTCCTGCAGAGGCCAGAACTAAGCACCAGATCCCCTGGACCCTGAAGTTAGAGACAGTTGTGAGCCACCATGTGGGTGCTGGGAATATGAGCCTGGGTACCTCTGAAAGAGCAGCAGTGCACTTCACCTTGGGGTAGGATGCTCAGCAATATGAATAGAACCCAAGCTTTGAAACCAAACACAAAAACTTGAAGATGTTTCTGAAAAACAATCATGTGTATTTCAGCTCTGAGAATTGGATCCGATGGGATGCTAGAGGCTCCTTTGCCCTGAGAGTCTTCTATTTCAAATTTCGTATGTCATATCCCCCTTTGGGATCTAAGAAGCCCATATTCCTACTGTCAGCTCCACAAAACAATCTTTCATTCTGCTCTCTGCTCAGTGTATCAGAGAGATTAAATTCAGTGTGGACTTCCGATTAGCTATTTCTAACAGGGGCAGAGAAGTACCATCAAGGTTGCTACCAGGATTTTGTTGGCCTCAGTTATAGAATCCTTTGATGGTAAATAAATCTTGATTCAGAATAAAGGGCACACTAGGGAGGTACAGTGGCTGACTTAGCTGGACAAAGGCGTTGAGGAGTCCAAAATTCTGATGTCTTAGTTTTAACCTGCTGCTGGTTCATTGTTTATAATCCTTGTGTTTGCTAAGTCAGTTACCTTTTTTTTTCTGTTCTTAGCTTCAAAAACTCATAGTTGCTAAGTTATTCTGGTTCAACTAGAGGATGGTTACTACAGACCCCTTTTTCTGAGGGACACGATGCCTTGTGAGGCATGGGTTACCTGGAAATTTGTTGCATTTGAATTTTGATTGAGGACCTGGAGTGCTTTATGTGATTGTAAAGTTTGTCCTTTTGACAAAAATGTCTGGCCCAGGGATTGGGAGGAGATGGTTCCACTCAGTCCTTCTTTGCTGGTGAGCCAATGTTCCCTCAGGTCTGGGTCTGCCTGAAGTGAGCATCTTTTGCTTTCTTGTTGAGAGGCAGCTTTCTTTGCTCGTTTGAAGTTGTTACTACTGAGGCCAGTGGGAGCCCAGGCAGGACCCATCTTGTCCCCTGTGTCCTGTGGGTCCCATTCCTTTCACAGACTACTCATTTGTGTCTCTTTGGAAGGGTTAACCCTACAAGTCATCCAGATACAAATCTACTTCTCTTTATTTCCTGTCAACCTGGAACCTGCACAGTGCCCTGGAGTAATGGGCCAGAAGCCGTAGCTCTTTCTGGCTAGGATGCTGGGTCATCTTCTGCACACAGCTAAGTTCCAGCCACTAAGTTCTTCTGATAGTCAGTCTCCTTCCTGTATCAATATCTTGCCTCAGGACAAAGGAACACATTCACTATGAGAATATAGGAAGAAGAGTATGATAAACCAGAGACCAAAACAGCCAAAAAGCACCAAGCATCCATAGGGGAAGACCCTGTGAGTGAATGAGGTCACAAATAAGGTTTTAGGATCACCACAACCAGATAACAAAGGCTATGATAAGACCAGACAGTCCTGGCAGTGACTAATGCTTCTGTTACCGGTCCTAGTACAGCGCCCACCCCTACCCCATCTGATACAGGTCTTTCTTCCCTCTCCCTTGTCAGGTCAAAGGAGACACTGGTTTCCTTTACTTACTCGATTCATAGTACATCCATATTACTGGGTTCCTTTCATTGAGATCTTTGTAAATAGATCCTTCATTAAAATGTCTTCAAGAATTCAATCAGGCAGAGAGAGAGAGAGAGAGAGAGAGAGAGAGAGAGAGAGAGAGAGAGAGAATATGAATGAATGAATTATCCTTTTCTTTTCTAGGGTGTGACCACTAGTCACAGTTTCCTATACCTCAGTGAATGGATCTAAACCCATGCACATATGGGCAGCACTAAGTGGACTTAGTGGCGGATAAAAAAGAGGAGGAAGAGAAGGAAGAAGGGGAAGGAGGAGCCGGAGGAGATAGAGACATGAAATTGGAAAGATGGAGTTGGAGGAGGAATGGACATGATTTATTTCATTGTACATATATTTAAAATTCTCAAGAATAAATAAAAATAATTTTGAAAATAAATTTCAAAAATTATTTTGAAAATAATCCTGTCAGATAACCAGGCATGATCATGTATGTATATAATTCTAGCATTTGAGAGATAGAGGCAAAAGGATTGTGAGTTCTAGTACAGCCTGGGATATGTGAGACTTTGTCTCAAAAAAAAAAACCCTCTTATCTAAGAGTGTGAATGGCTCCCAGTAATGTCTCCAACTGATAAAATTTTGTGGAATTCTGAAACCTTGGGGACAAAGATTAAATTCTCTAAGTGTGGAAGTGGAGCTGGCAGCTTGGGAGGGGTGTCGACAAAGATTGATTTTAGATTTCTCGACAGCATTAGAGGAAACTTGAAATCAATGAGTCAGTTTCTTGCAAATCTTGAATAAAAGATATTTTTAGTCTAGAATCTGATTCCCAGTTAGGACATCAATTATGCATGAAGTAGACCGAAGACATTTTCAGAGACTGGGGTTCTCTGTGACTGTGCCGTTCAAACATCCATTCCCAGAAAGCCATAGGAAGGGACAACACAGCACAAGAGGACACGCAAATGAAAGGAAGCCATTACCCTGGAGATTGGAGAGCCACATGCAAGACCGAGCCGGAATCCTCAGCGTGAGGGACCGGAGGTTGACAGCTGCTTAGCAGGCACAGGGAGCCCCCAGAACAAGTCAGCAAGCTGCAGGAAGCAGCTGCAGAGAGTAACCGAATGGAATAGTGCCAACAAGAGATCCCCAGAACAGGAAGGACTGAAGGGTTATTGAGAAACAAAAACAAACAAAAAAAACAAATATTGAAATTTCTAATATCACTGAAAGCCAAATTTGTATAAAAATGGAAAAATGGTTACAGAAAAACTTCTGGTTCAGGTAGTTTAATGTTATTCCTATTGATTTTAGCAAACCAAGAAACTAAATTAGTATTTTAAAAAGTAATATAGTGTTGATATTAATTCTTTGAGAATTTCATGTGTGCATATTTTGATCATCCTGGGGGTGAAAAGGGAATAGGATTGGTTTCCATATGTGTCTATGAGTGTGTGTATGTGCATGTGTGGATGAACGTGATGTGTGTGAGTACACGAGTGTGTATGTGTATGTGATGTAGGTATGTTTGCATGTGTGTGAATATGTGTGTGTGTGTGTGTGTGTGTGTGTGTGTGTGTGTGTGCAGAGATGGTGGGCCTGCAGGAGAGACAGAGAAGTAGTGCAGGCATAGAAGACAATAGGCATTGCCAAACTGATAAATCACGAAATATGGATATGCAGTCATTTTGGGATGTATGGAAGGAGATGAAAAGAGAGTTGGCTGTAGATTAAAGGGCTTTGTCACCCCAAAGTAGGGAACAAGAAGGAGTTTTGATGTAATGGGTTGTGGGCTTTGCTTTTTGTTTTGTGGCTAATCATCCTTTTAATAATAAGCCTTACACATTTTTAAGCTATGTTCAGGTATTTTTTCATAAAACATAAATCAAGTATTTATAATCAAGTATTTGGAAAAGAGGACCTTAATGCAATTGATTTTATATTGTAAGAAACAGAAAGCAAGTGTAAGCTCCCCCATCGACCATCAACAATAAACCCTAGCACTTGGCTAACGCAGGGGTTCATGGGCAGACTAGCAGAGTAAAGCTGTGTCTGAATGCCCCATGCAGTCCCTGCGAAATCAAACAAATGGGCAGACACGCACATGCTTGTTTCCTTCCCAGTCATGGTGGGGGTTTCTGTGTTCCGATCTCTTACTCTGGCTTCCCTGCCTCTGGACAGGTAAGCGGGCTCTTGACTCCTCATCAGAGATGTCCAAATTTGAAGCCTGGGTTTCTTCTGTAGTTATATTGGAACCAGAAACTGCAGATATAGGTAGGTTAAGGATCTCCAGTGAAAACATCTTAACCGTGGGGTGGCTCCTAAGTCAGACAGGCAGTGTCCTTTCATAGGAAAATAGGAAGCGTGAGTGACGGGCCCAGGAGACACAGAAAGGCAGCTAGCTGCAGATGGACACTGAGCAGGAGATGACCAGAGGCTGGAAGAGGCAGTGAAGGGGCTGGTCTAGGACTTTTGAGGGGTGTTTGGTTCTGCAAGACTTTGGATTGGATTTCTGGGCTTCCATTCTGTGAAAATGAGTTTCTGTTGTTTAGATCATCAACCATTGTGGCCACCCATAGCCCATGCTGGTGCTGATGCTGGTGCTGCTGATGCAGGACACTTAGGCCTATGAGCAGCACACCTTTCTCAGGCTTCCTTTTCTACAGATGATGCCTACTGAGCGCCTGTCACTTGCTCAGCCCTTGAAGGGCCTCAGGCCTGGGTAGGTCCGCTTGACAAAGGCCACCCAAAAGTCCTATCTCAGAAATCCCTAATAGACTTTGAAGGGTTGTAAAGCTGAGTTTCATGCCTCAGAGAAAGATCTCAGGGCATGGGGAAGTAGGAGGAATAGATCATTATGGGGAAAGCTGGTGAAATGTCAAACAGCTGTGGCTTGGGTTTTGAATGTGCCCCCAAGGCTCGTTCATGTGTTCAAGTCTTGGGTCTCAGCCTGTGGGACTAGCAGGTGGTGGAGGAACCTTTGAGAGTGGAGTCAAGTGGGGTGTCCTCTCTAGGGATTTGTGGTACCCCCAGCTCTTCCTTTCCCTTTCCTCCCTGGCTCTCTAGAGGAGCAGTTTCTCTCAGTCATGTATTTCATGATGTGCAGTCTCACCACAGATCCTAAAGCAACAGAACCAACTGATCACGGATGGCTGCAGCCAAAACTATGAGCTGAAGTAAGTCTTTCCTCTTCAGAGGTTGCTCATGTCACGTACTTTATTATAGCAACGGAAAGTTAGCAAGACCGGAATTGTGAGTTTCCACGTGAAAAACATGTGGTTTCCTTATTGACTGCCTCAAAGTCTTAGTCATGAGATTTGAGGAAGAAAAGACAATATGTCTGTTGCTTTGCTTTTATAGTATAAATTACAAGGCAAATGGATTGAATTGTGGCTGGCACAATTTTGCGCAAAAAAAGCATGGTAAACATGGTAGAGACGTGAATTTTAAGAGTTTGATAGGAAGATTAGCATTTCTGATTGTTTCATCACGTACTGTTCTGAATGGTTTTTTTTTTTATTTCACTTCTTCTCTAACAGTATTACAAGGCATTGCTGTGAAGTCATTTTCGCGTATATGAAGGTTTGGTGAGGCTGTGCAATTATTAAGAGGCAGAGCTGGGACTCTGACCCAAGCAGCCATGCTCCTTGACAGTTACCCTACACTGCATACCCACTCACCCCAAGGCCGCGTTAGGTGGATGATGAGCGGTCCAAACGTTAAGTGGGGTTGAAGAACAGCAGTGTCAGCCAGCAGTGATGGGGGAAAGTGATGTAAAGGACAACTCAAAAGGTGACAAATGGACCGAAGGGAAAGGGGAGTTAAGGAGGGCACGGGCATCTACGTTACTTATGTATTTATCTTTCTGCCTTTGAAATGTCATGTGATGCTTAGAAATTTGGGCTTCTAAAATTAAGAGGTTTGTATGTTTCACTCATTATGATCTGGCCAAGGCAGATCTAAGCCTTTAGCTACAACGGAAAAGGGCCAAATTTCATCTGACCCACCAAATAATTATCATTTCATGGCTCTCTCTAAGATCTCCCTCTAAGGAGATAGGATACTCAAGTAGCCACACACTTGTGTCTCTTCTGGGTGGTTTGACTGCTAGATACCTTGTAAATAGAGAAGTGCATTCTATAGAACGCAAGTCTGCATAGTAATGCCCTACCTGCAAAGCAAGTTATATGTTCTTCTCTTCATCTAACTTCATCTGGGAGTACTGTGGGGCATACCTTATGTCAAGTTAAATGAAGCATTTCCTGAGTTGCTTTGCCAAGCTTGCCATAACAAGAAATCGTCTAGCCTAGCCTAGCCTAGCTACTAAACCAGAGATTTTTTTTCTGTCATTCTGAGGCCTTCAGTCTGATGTCAAAGTGTCACCAGCGTCTTTCTTCTTGGCTTTAGGCTGCTGTCCTCTCATGTGTTCCCACCTGGTCTCCTGTCACCCAGATCATCTCTTCAAGTTGCTTAGAGTCCTCCCTCAAGAATTAATTTCAACCGACTTGTCCATTACAAGACTTGGATCCCAAGATGTTTACTGGGAGGTTAAGTCATCAAGATCAGCTCACAGCCTTATTCAAGGTCACGGAGTTCAGAACTGAATTCAGACTGTCCCAAGCTGTTTGTGGAGATGAGGAGTTCCAGAATGTAGGCCACTCACATATTCAGAACAGAGCCAACAGTGACTTCATGTGGGACACTTGGGGAAGTTCCCTCCCTCCTTCTTCTGTGGCCTGTTTCCCAGAGCTAAATAAATGAGGTTTCAGTCAATCTTTGGCTCTGTTGATGGCCATGGGGACATCCATGTCTGATACTGAAAGGGATGAGAACATGAGTGACTGGAGGCTGAAACTGTTGTTTGTTTAGGCTCAGGAACATGGAGAGGCTGAATGAAGTAGGCTGTTCTTAGGGGGCAGACTGGAGCTTCAAGGAAAAGTTGGAGGTCTGTCTCATTGACTAGAAGGGGGAAATTCCTTGGGAACATGCATTTTCCCTAAAAATCAAAATGAGAGAAATTATTTTTGCTACATTTTATTTTATCATTTTTGTGTTATGTACATGATGTGTGTATGTGCATATGCATGTGTGTGCATTCACATGTGTGGGGGTTCATCTGTGCATGGAGGTCAGAGGTTGATGTTGAGTAGCTTCTTTGATCATGTACCAACTTTCAATATATAGAGACATGTATCTCACTGGCATCCAGAACGCACGGCTAGTTCAGCTAGTTCAGCTAGTTCAGCTAGCCTGCTTACTCCAAGGATCCCTGGGCTCTGCTTCTAGCATCCTGAGATGATTGGCAGGCTGCCGTGACCAGCTGGCTTTCAACACTTTCACATGGATTCTGGGGCTCTCACCTCAAGCACTCAGCTTGTATAGCACATGCTTTACCCTTTGAACCATTTCCACAGCCCCCTTTTGTGACATTATATATATACATATATGATATATATGGTATTAAACACACACACTTTTTATAGTTCATCTAGTTTATCTCTATCAACCTCTAAAAATATCCCAGTGAGTGAGTGAAAAAGTATATATATGATGGTTAGCTTTAACTATGAAATTGACCCAACCTAGAATCACGTGGGAAGACATACTCAGTGGGGACGTCTGTGGAGGAGTGTCATAATTTAGTTGATTGACAGGTAAAGACACAGCCTACCATGGGCAACACCATTCCCTAGGCAGGTCCTGAACTCTATAAAGCTGCACATACTTCAACAAACCAATAGTCATGCGTGCATTCGCGGTTCTCTGCTCTTGACTCCGGCTGTGACGGGACTAGCTGTTTGCAGTTCCAGCTACCTTGAATTCCTACGGACAGCAACTTGGACCAATGAGTGAAAAGAATCCCATTCTTCCTTTGTATTGAGATATTTTGTCACGGGAACAGAAATGAATCCAGAGCAGAGGAACTATTTTCAAAGTGAGCACTGTTGGAAGTGATTCAGTCTTGGGGACCTATCCCTCATTAAGTAATGACACTGAAGATAGAATTTTTCTCTCAAAAATCTAACCTATTTTCAAATAAAGGTAAGAAATGGGGTCATACATACATAGAGAAAATTGTATCAGTCTAGAAACGAGTAGTCAAATGAGCCAACATATATTTTTGTTCACCTGAATGATCTGTAGGCTAACAGATCCTTTCAGTATTTTGAGGGGCAGCAGGCAGGGGGGAGGAGAACACTAGTTTTGTGCCTAGAAAGAAACCCTCCCCTCCTCATTCCCAGACATACTAAGCTCATCTTTACACAAGGCAGTGTAGTCCCTAGTAGAGAGGAGGCGTACTGTGATGAATCCGGCCATACCTTTCCCTCTGTCCAGAGCAGTAAGGATATCAGCTTATTGTCTTGGTGTAATTAACAAAGCCTCCTTTTGGATTATAAAACGCCCCTGCTTAGGCGATGAAGTGTATGTCCATATTAACCCTCACACATCACAAATGAACCAACAAATCAGTGGCTGAGGGATTTCCCAGCCTCCTCCCCCTTGAGGGACACGAAGATAAACATCTGTGCTGTAGCATTCTGTATTACACTATCCAGCAGAAATCTGGTGAGCAGGGCATAACTCAGCGGCAGAAGGCAAGACTCTGCTTTCCTAATATAGAAGTAAAGTGACTCCCAGGTCTCTGAACTATTAACTCCCTCCATTTTCTTCTTTGGAAAATGAATACAGAGATCAGGTCTGATAGAACCTTGGAGTCAGTGAGGGTCTGGGGACGGAATAGCTGTGGGGACAGAAACAGAGAAATCCTTGTGGATCAGCAGGCTTGGGGACAATTTTCTAGTCATATGGAGTTCAACTTTACATACTTTACATAGTAGGTGAATACCACTTACTATGTAAAACCAGGGTTAATATTTACTCATTAGCTTGTTAGGTGTGTCCTTTGGCCTTCATTTCAGAACACCTTGAGATCATGAGACAAAATATAAGACATGTAAAATAAACAAACGTTTGCCCCTCCTATACTTTAGAATGAATGTACATTTATAGAAGTTCTCTGTGTCCAGTGACAGCAGGCAGAGGCCTGTGGATGACATCCTGTTAAATCTACAAAGCGTGGCACGACCACTAGCATTTGCATTAGCAGGAGCGGCCAGCCCTGCTTTCTCTATGGGTTGCAAAAGCTCCCCAAATCTATCACAGGTATTTACTTACCACCTGAAAACCCAGACAAAGGAAAGTTTATAGGGAAGGAGCTCTAAGGGAGCAAACGCCTAAGGGAGTGAAGAAAGCTAATTAAGGGGGAACTGGAAGCCTGCTGGGATTTCATTTCCTTAAGAGTCCCAACAATTATAGACTGGTTGACCACGCTCTGCCCTGTCATGTTGGGGTCCCACCCTCATTGCAAATCCCCACCAAATGTGAGCCCATTGCCTGTGAGAACACCTGCTTGGACAGCAAGTGGAAAGGGCCTCTCATCTGAAGTCTGGGACCTGACCGTGGAAAATACAGACAAGGCAATAGGCTGACAATGTGGAGAAAGTGCTCTATTCCATGATTGGCAGTTGGATGAGAGCCCAGCTAGAGAGATGTGAACATAGCGCATAACAGAGGGTTGTGTTTCATCATGTCAGAAAACATGCAGGAAAGTACTACACAAGTGTCTACAAGTACTACACAAGAGTGTCTGGGTGTCATAGAAGCCATGATATTGGCTTATGAGAGTCTCACGAGGATGGAAGGCATGCGGAGGAGAAGAGACATCCATGGGGTCATTGAGATCATCAGAGTTAAGATGAAGAACAGAACACCTGCCCTGGATGCCCTTGACAGCTTTGGGCCAGAGTCTGGGGACTGGCATTGCAGAGAAGCACACTATGCAAGGATGGGGAGAGAGATGAGGCTTATATGAGTTCAAGGGGGTAAAATGGGGGCACAGTCTCTTAACTGAGGACTCCAGTTCAAAAGTTTCTGTAACCTACCTCCACATGTTACGCTTTCATTAAGAACAATTGCTTCCTGAATGAAGAGGTGAGTGGGGGTCTTGTGAGTTTCGAGGCCTTAAGCTCATGAATGAACTGCACGTACAGTTCATCTGGCATAGCTTGATTAAGGAAATGCACCTTCTTCCCTCCATCTGAGGTGGTTTCGTGCGCTGATGTCTTATTTAGCATGGCTCAGTGCCACCTTAGCAAGACCTGACTTTGCCTATTTTGACAATGAGTAGAGTCGGGCAGATGGTTAGTAAGGAGAGGGGATTTACAGAATGGTTACAATTCCTCCTTGTGTAAAGACTGATTTAAGCCCTTTGCCACTTCTTAGAGCTTTCTCAGCAGTAAGTGAAGCAACTGGCGATTATGTGTGAGACTTTAAAGTTAAACCCTCATTGTAAAGGTAAAATGATTGTTGGAGAGACCTGTCGGGGCAGGAAGAGGCACCTTGTAGCTCCTTCAAACACTGGATCCAGGGGTCCGGATCTCCTACCTCATTCACTCTGCGCTCTCAGAAGTTGCCTGTTGGCAAACCATTAACAAGCTGTAGATTTCTTGACAAGTCCCTACCTGGGACTTCTTTTCTTAAAGATGTAAATCTCATTAAGACCCTAAGGATGGACCCTGAAGAAGGCAGGATGGAGACAGACATCTCCCCAATCTATTTCGGTCTAGGCTGCACAAGATTCATTGTCATATTAACACTAATATAAAAACACAGAGGAATTACAGGACAGTGAAGATATCATGTATCTATAAAGTAAAATAACTCGATATTAAAATGTGTCATCAAGAGGGCAGATTTATAGCAATTTGGTTAATGACCTTTAATAACTTCCTTTTTGAATTCTAGAATTAAGACTTTTTTAATAAAACAGAATTATTATTCCAATGAACTCAGAAGAAAAAATTGTTTTTTGTAGATGGAAAAGGACTGGAAGAAAATAAAAAATAAAAGTAAGAGTTACAAAGCAAGCAAGCAAACAAACAAAGACAAAACAGAAGGGGACTAGTCATTTCAAAGTTACTTCCCCTAAGCTATAGGGACAGTGAGACATAGGAGAACAATCCCCGGTCAGTTCACCTCAGATTACATCTTTTGCTGTAAGGGTTCTGTGCCCAGGAAACTTCCTTATCACTCCAGTTGAAACCGACCTGATAGAGGAGTAAGGCTGTTATTGCTAATGCTGATTTCTCAAGTCAAGTAGGTAGCCTGGTTTTCAACTCTGTGCCACAAATCTAGTGTAGAAATTTTGTTTAAAGCATTAGCCTTTTGTCACTCTTACTCAACTGTGCAGCAAAGGTAGATGCAAGGCATTATCTTCTTGTCTAAAGAAGGGGCTCTGAATCCTTATGGTGGGCCACTATAGGTTTATCACTTGTAATGAACCACTTAGTTGGGGTTTTGATGGGACTGGGAGAGTATGAGAAATATCTGTGCCTCTCTTTCACTATTGCTGTGAATCCAAAACTGTTCTCTGAAAAAGTATTTTTAATTTTTTTTATTTTTGAGATTATGATATAATTGCATAATTTCTCTCTTCCCTTTCCTCCCTCCAAACCGTCTCTTGGTCTTTACTCTCTTTCAAATTCATGGCCTTGTTTTTTATTAATCATTGTTACATGCCTTTATATATATGTATGTACATGCCTTTATATATATATATATATGTACATATATATTCCTGAATATAACCTGTTCATCAACAGACTGCTACTAGTATGTATGTTTTCAGGGCTGACCATTTGGCATTGGATAACCAAGTTGGCATGTTCTTCTCTTGGGTAAGACTATTTTTCCTGTTCTCAGCATTTCTTAGTTGCCTGCAGTTTATTACATAGGGTTACATAGGGTTCAGGCCTCAAGGGCTCTCCCTGGCCACTTTGGCATGTCTATTGTTATCTCTGTTTAGCTCATGCTTAGGCAGATTTGTTGAGTTTTTTATGGGTGATGCTTAAGACAAAAATGCTTGAAGACAAAAGGCTTGAAGCAATTCCATTAAAGTCAGGAACAAGATAGGGGTGTCCACTATTCCCAGTCTTTTCAATATTGTGTTCAAAATGCTAGCTGGAGCAATAAGACAAGAGAAGACAACTGAAGGAAGACAAACAGGGAAAGAAGAAGGCAAGCTACTCTTGTTTGCAGATGACATTCACTATACATCAGAGGTTTCAAAAATAATACTAGAAAACTTTTAGAGGGGCTGGAGAGATGGCTCAGTGGTTAAGAGCTTTGCCTACTCTTCCAATGGTCCTGAGTTCAATTCCCAGCAACCACATGGTGGCTCACAACCATCTGTAACAAGGTCTGGTGCCCTCTTCTGGCCTGCAGACATACACACAGACAGAATATTGTATACATAATAAATAAATATTTTTTTAAAACTTTTAGAAATGATAAACACACAGCAATGTGGCAGAATACAGAATCAATTCACACAAATAAACATTTTTTTCTATACAATGCCAGCAAATGTATAGATAAAGAGATCTTGGACACACTCCCATTCACAACAGCTTCGAAAAGGTAAAGTATCTAGAAACAGACCTAACCAAGGAAGGGAAGAACCTCTGCAATGAAAGCTTCAAACAAGATGACCCTGAGAATGGAAAGACATCTCATGCTCATTGGTTAGTAGAATCTATCTTGTAAAAATGATCATTTAACAAATCATATGTATAGATTCAACAAAATCCTAATAAAAATCTCCATCCCATTCTTCACAGAAATACAATAGCTTATCCTAAATTTCATATAGAATCATAAAAGACCATGGATAGCTAACACAATACTGAGAAAAGAGAGAATACTGGAAAGATTTCCATTCCAGGCCTTAAGAGATGTTATAGAAACATAGTAACACAAACAATATGGTGCTGCCACAAAAACAGACACATAGACTAATAGAACAAAATTGAAGATTGGGCGCATATAACTAGCCATTTAATATTTGACAGAGATGTCAAAAACATAAGCTAGAGGGAAAAAAAGCATCTTCAACAAATGGTGCTAGGACAATTGGATATCCACATAAAGAAGAATGAAATTAGACCCAGAGCTATCACATTGCACAAAACTAGATCCAAGCAAATCAAAGACCTAAAACTGAAATAAGAAACACTGAAGAAAAGGTATATTTCCTTTAAAAATTCACTATGCACCAGGAACTATCTTAAATTCCTTTTCTATTATAATCCAATAATGATTCCCATGGACAACCAATATTAATTTTAAGTGCATGCTTTCCAAAGAAGTATTGAGCAATTAAACAAAAATTTGAGGGTTCCTTTTTTACTCCCAGCACAACTGACACATGACTTGCTGACATTTTGTGAGCAAGTTTTTTGCTTGCATCTTTTTAGAGAGGCATGGTGCTTTTATAGAATTGGGGCTTTGGGCAGTGCTCTTTTATGTTGAGTTCATCTGTTTCTTCTTAGTCTTCATCCAACAGACCAAGAAGGGCCTTTGGAAGCAGCAATTCAAAGCTTAACAACTTTCTAAGATAGTTGGAATGGAAAAGAATGCTGCTGTTCTTAGGAACTGATCAGACATATACCATCAGGACAGACACCATTTCTACTGTCTGTGCATCCCCAAGAAGTGTACCACAGGTTTCTTTCTCCTTGTGAGCAGCCATATTGCCTCACCTAGATCACTCCTTACTGCTTCTCAGTCCTGTACTCTGAGCCCTCATGGGCTCTCTTTTCCAGGAACTTCTATTTTGTTGTGTTGAGAGTAGTGTATTTCAAATGTAATGCAGTCTTTGGATTCTGGCTGGGGCTTCTGAAAATACAGAACTTCAATCTCCATTCCAGACCTAACAATGGAAACTATCTATAGATGAGGCAATGACAATCTACATGTTAGTTTGCAGCTCAGTCACTGATTTATTACAGTCAAGTTTGATAATCATTACAGAAAAATTAGTCTTATGTCTTCCAGGGAACCTAAATATTTCATGGAAATAGTCACTTTATATCACTTTATATGAGGCTGTAGATTAAAAGGAGAGAAAGCATTCTCTTATGGCAGTGACTCCCAGCCCAGAGTTTATATAAAAACCTTGGAGGTGGGGGCTGTAGAAAGAAGTTTCTGTCCTACCTTGTCCCACAGCCATTAAATCCCAAATAAACACACAGAGCCCCAAATAAACACACAGAGGCTTATATTAAATTATAAATTGTTCAGTCTGTTAGCTCAGGCTTATTATTAACTAGCTCTTAGTACTTTAATTAACCCTCAATTCTTATCTATATTTAGCCACATGACTTGATACCTTTTCTCAGTAAGGCATTCTCATCTTGCTTCCTCTGCATCTGGCTGGTGACTGACTCTTTGCCTTTCTTTTTCCAAGAATTCTCCTAGTATGCTTACCCCACCTATATTTCTTGCCTGGCTATTGGCCAAGCATCATTTTTTTAAACCAGTACGAATGACAAATTTGTACAAGAACATTATCCCACTGCATTTCCCATTTTTTTTCTTTTTAAAACAAGAACCCTAAACCTAATCTCCGTTGTTTAGCTTTTTTCCTGATCATTATGCATAACAGATTGTAACTAATACACTAAACAAAGACGAACATCCATAATCCATTTTTTTGGAAATATGGGTGTAGTTTTCTGGATACTTCCTGATGACTGGGAGTACTGGTGATCTTATAGGGGTTCAAAGAAAATTTAGGATTAAGGCCGAATCCTGACTGGAGTATTCTTTGAGATTTTATCATCTCAGCCAGCAGCTTGAAGTTGTTCTGGAAGCAGAACTTAGAAGAAACAGGAAGAGAGGTGCTCTGAAATGTTAGACCATTTGGGTCATCCATTCCCATTGGATATTTTTCAGGGAATCTTCCTTCATCAAACCTTATTTTTCTTAACCCAGAATAAATCCATAGCCTCTCATTTCTTAGGGAAACAAAAGCAAAATCTCTTCTCTGAAGTAACGTATCTTTTGACTTAAAATTTGAAATTAAGGCATTTTCAAAATATATAGGTTGAATTAATCCAGCAGCATTTTATTTTATTTTTTTGGTTTGTCGAGACAGGGTTTCTCTGTGGCTTTGGAGCCTGTGCTGGAACTAGCTCTTGTAGACCAGGCTGGTCTCGAACTCACAAAGATATGCCTGCTTCTGCCTCTCCAGTACTGGGATTAAAGGCATACACCACCACCACCACCTGGCCCAGCATAATTTATAATCCAAATGTCTTATATCAGGTGCTGCTCCTCCCTCAGCAGTCAAACAATTCAAAGACAACACAATAACATACAGTGTCTAGATTCTCTGTGTATTTTCCATCTTTACAAGGCTTTTTAAAACTCTATTACTTTTATTCTTATTTTTAATTTTTGGTTTTTTGAGACAAGATCTCTGTGTATCTTTGGTTATCCTGGAACTCACTCTGTAGACCAGGCTGGCCTTCAACTCACAGTTATCCACCTACTTCCACCTCTCAAGTGCTGGGATTTCTTTTTGAAGGACTTTGCCTAGTCTTTTTCTTTTCTCTCCCAAGTCTATAAATATTTTAAACACACTGTTTAGAGGGTTTTTTTTTAAATCTGAACCTGTCTTTACTGTATATATCTTTTTCTGACCATATGAGTCTTTAATCTGCTAAGCATTATTGGTAATATTAAAACTGTGGTTTTGGTGGCTGGCTCCACACCATTTCTTAGCTTTTTGTGAGTCTAGTTTCATGGTGGAGGTACTGGCTGGAGTCACATTTATTGCAACAACTCTGTGGACTTTCTAGATCCATGCCACTACCAAGAAACCTAATGCTGGCTGCTCATAAACACCATTTAAGTGTTTGGTGGCAGAGCCTCTTAAAAGAGTTACAAGGTTTATGCTGCTAATGTTGAGTCAGGAAGTCTCTTAAAGGAGCCACACTTCTGTTTGCTTCTAGCAAACAGAGCCTACCTGAGAAAAGACGGTTACCAAGAAGCTGAGCTTGACTCTATTCTTGTCTGTCTAGAATCCTTTTTAAAAAGTTTTCTCAGGATTTATGTGGAAATTCTTGCCAAATGTTTGGGCACCATTTGTAGACAGAAGTTTCTGTCCAGCATAGTCCCACAGCCATTCAGTACCAAGTAAATATACAGAGGCTTATGTCAATTATAAGCTGTTTGTCCTATAGCTTAGGCTTATTATTAACTAGCTCTTATGACTTAAATTCACCCATAATTCTTGTCTATGTTTAGCCACATGGCTTGGTACCTTTTCTCAATAAGGCATTCTCATCTTGCTTCCTCTGTATCTGGCTGGTGTCTGACCCTCTTGCCTTTTCTCTTCCCAGGATTCTCTTAGTGTGGTTGCTCTGCCTATACTTCCTGCCTGGCTACTGGCCAATCAGTGTTTTATTAAACCAATATGAGTGTCAAATCTTTACAGTGTACAAGAGCATTATCCCACAGCAGGAGTCTTTAAATTCAAACCACAGCATGAGCTACACTCACAGCCGACTAAATCAATTTGCAGAGGGAGTCATATACCATGATTTTAAAATGGCTCTTTCCAGTGATTCCAATCTGTACCTATGAACTCCAGTTCCATGGAATGGAGGGCAGGCACAGAAAACAAGAGCAGAGCTTCTGGGATTCAACACACACAGATCCCCTGATCTTATATTAAAACTCAAGTGGGTGACTCTGTGACCTGAATAGTGCACAGGAATTTGTTTGTGTTTCTGGTATGTTTGTTCATTTGTTTGCTTGCTTGGTTGGTTTTGTTTTGATTTGAGGCAGGGTCTCCCTATGTAACCTAGGCTGATCTTGAATTTGAGTTCCTCTCGTCTCTGCTTTCTATTGCTGAGAGCACAGGCAGGTACCACCTTGTTCTCTGGGAATTAGTATTTGTAAATAAGCAGCCACATCCCAGGACTACACCCTGAGTACTAAGGCACAAAAATCCCTCATTCCCAAATTTTGTTACCTGCCAGAACCACCTAAGGAACTTTACAGTACCTTAGGCTATACTCTAAGACCAATTTAAAAGGAATCTCTTTGAGTGGAATTAGACATCAGTAGGATTTTTGTTTGTTTTTAAACTTTCCGGGTAAATATAACACACAGCATGGGCTGTGAACCAGTGCAGAAGAGGAACAATGAATTAATAACAAATCTTAAAAAAGACTGGGAGTTTCAAACACTCTGAAACCTCAGAGAGCAGAGAGCTTGATTTCTTAACTGATGATGACAAACTGATGTCATCAACAAATTCTCAAAATTGTGTAATTTTTGACTAATAGGGAATTATATTTTTCCTTAAGCCTCCACATTTGCCTAACAACAACAACCACCACACACAGACACATAGACACACACACACACTCCATACGCACAGACACACACTGTTACACCCTTAGGGTGATTGTGTTTCATGTTTCCCAGCATACCTGAGGTGAGTTTTGTGGTTGTTACCTTGTCATATTCCATTATTTTGCCCAGACATGGTCTATGCTGATTTTCTAACTAAGATGTGAAGCCTAGAGAATTTAAGAACACATGAAATCTGTTTTAAAAAAACAAATTGATGCCCATAGATAAAAATTAGCAATAACTTTCTTGAAGGCCTCTTTACTTTCAAACTGCTCTAAGTTATCAGCTTCTGGGAGCATCTAAACTGACTGGATGCACATTGGGGTGACACGTCAAGGCTGTTAGATGGGGATTTCAGTATCCTGCTTTGTGCTCAACTCCACAGGAACAGCTAGCTTATCTCCCCACTGTGATCTAACAGAGGATACTGCTTTTCAATAGGAACGTCTAAAAATAAGTTCATATCAGCACTATGTCATCTGGCCTCCACATTTTCCCAGTGTGTGAGGGGTGTTGCTCAACATGCTAGCCAGCTTTGCTTTGCTGTGACAACATATTTGAGAATGTCAACTCCAAGGAAGGACATTTTATTTTGGCTCTTAGTTTTAGAGATTTCAGTCCATTGCCAGCTGGCTCTGTTGATGAGGCAAAGAATCAAGGCAGGAGCATGTTGCAGGAGGCTGCTCAGCTTGTGAGGTCCAGGAAGCAGATAGAAGGGCCCAGAAAAAGAAGGGCACATCACCAGTTGGATTCAACTTCCTAAGTCTCTACCCCCCCTGCCCCGCCAATAGACTACCAAATTATGAAATCACAGCTTCCATAGTCCATTGTCTTTCACAGAGTCCCACCTCTGAGTCTTGCTGCACTGAAGAACAAAGGTCCACATTTGACCCTCTGGGGACATGTCAGACCCCAGGATGTCACCTTAGGTCTTTACCTGAATCTATTGCTTTTGTTCTAATGTTGCTCCAGAACACTCAGTAGTCACACAGTTCCTACCTGGTGGGTTGTTTTTTTTTTTGGTGGGGGGAGGATCCTATAGGATATGGCACACACACTCCCTTGCTTCCTTGCCTGAGACTTCTGGTTCTGTCTTGAGAGAGGTCTTAGTGCTGTAGCCATGATTTCTTCTTTGTAGCAGCAAGCTGATGAAGGCAGTCTGCTCAGAAGAGTCCTCTGGGAGAAAATGAACATAGGCAGCACATGAACTGCTCACGGAGGACGTAGTGGTGTTATTCTGGAAACCTATATGCAGAGGAGGCATCTATAAATGCAAATAGTTTGATTTGGATAGCCTTAGACAATCATACTCTGCCTTCTATGGTACCAAGAGCAACGGGTGCTTGGCTGTAGTCCCATTATTAAATGTCCTGTTCTACCTTCAATGGTCCAGTTTTCCTGGTCATGCTGAATTTGCACAGGCAGGATCCCATCTGCACAGCCTCTCCTGGATCCTTCCGGTTCCTCATCCTTCCTTTTCTCTACTCCTAGTTCTTTGAAGACTTTTCTTGGTTTCTTATTTTCTAGAACTCAGAACGTCTCTTCACTTTGAAGATGTCAGAGAGGAGTTCTGGAGATATTCCAACTTGGAACCTCTGTTAGTTAGCTTTCCGTCCTGGGATAAAATCACTGAGGTCATCAACTCCTCAGAAAGAAAGGTTTTGGTTTTGGTTTCAGATTTCAGTCCATGGGCACTTAGCCTTGATGGCTTTGGGCTGTGGCCCCATGAAGTACCATGAAGGTGACTCATGCTAAAGATTGTTCATATTATGGTGGAAAGGAAGCAAAGGTAAGATACAGGAGACAGCCAAGGTCTCAGTATACTCGGGAAGGACATGCCTCCAACTAACCACTTTGCTCCATAAGATCCTCCCTTTCTGCCGCACTTCCAAAGGGGAACCCAGTGGCTGGCAGCACCACCTAGGCCAAGCATTTAACACATAGATCTCCGGGGACACTGTACACCCAAACCCCAGAACCTACTGTTGAGAATTCTGGGAGGGGTAATACTGGAGATAGAGGCTTTAACTGAAAATAATCCAGTTTCTACTTCTGCAACAAAATACTAACTTATAAAGGAATTATTTCTGATAGTTCTAAAGCCTAGAAAGGCTAAATGGCTGGGATTAAAGGGGTACTCCACCCCTTTAATCTCAGCACACTGGAGGAGGAATCTCTGTGAATTCAAGGCCAAATGGAAAGCTAGTTCTAGGCCATCAAGAACCACATAGTCAAATAAATAATAAAGAATAGGTAAGTAAATAAATAAGCTAGGGAGTATAAGGACATAACACTGCACATGACTGCATCATAACAGT
>JAQHUG010000156.1:3762532-3782172 GCA_028555095.1 Dicrostonyx torquatus
ACAACCCCTCATTTCCTCCTTCCAGTCCCCCTTTGTACCCTGAAAATTGCACTACAGAGAAACCATTGAAGGTGTGGTAGGTCAGAACAGGAGATGGATGCTATTTAAGGTAGGCTGACGCTGGGCACTGGCTAAAGACTCACCCGTAAGAGGGAAAGGTTACTGAGTAGGATATGCAGCCAGCACAGAAGGATGCAGGATGGAGTCCAGAAGGAGCTTGTGGAAATGATGTTCCTTATGGTAGAAAACAAGTGTTTGGAGAAACCATGAGGGTAACAAGGGGTTTAGGGAACCACATATACGTCTAAGGTCTGATGATAGAGGAGTGTAGGATCTCTATGGGGACAAATAATAAATTCTGCTAGTGACAGTCTAACAAGAGGACAAAGAGGAAACAAAGGCCACAAAGGGATTACCAGCTGGAGGTCTCAGAAGTCAACTGCACTGGGCAGCTCTTCTGTTTTTGTTAGTGTCATTTACACGCCGCCTCACTAATCCTGAGAGCAACCCCATTGGGAAGTATTATCATCAAATCACCTTTATATTAATCAAAATGCATTAAGCAACACATTGAAAATTTTGTCATAATAATTTGACAATAATAAAGTAGACTCCATTTTGAACCGATAGAAAGGCATATTGAAAGCTAACTTTTCCGAGCTCTTATAAAAGTCAACGTTAGAAGTCCTCATCTTATTTCACTCATTGTATCATAGGCAATTTGCCTTAGGGATGAAGCTGTGCAGTAAATCCACTGCTGATAACAAGTTCATAGGAAAATTATGTGGCTGTATCTTTGCTAGACATGGTGTAGCTAAGTAAATAAATACACTAGACAAAGAGGTGAATTTAGCTCGAACGTATTGGGAAGCTATAGGTACTGTAAATGCCAATCTTTATTCAAACTAAGTCGTTAATAATTGTTCAAATGAAAACTGCATGCATAAAATAATTTTTTTCTATAGAATTTACCCCTTTCCTACCATGACAATATTCATAACTTGTCATACTTAGGGTTTCTATTGCTGTGATAAACTCCATGATCAAAAGCAACCTGGGAGGGAAGGGGTTTATTTCATCGACACTCTGCACCAGCCTCTATCATCGAAGGAACTCACTGCAGGACCTCAGGGCGGTAACCTAGAGACAGAGGCTGAAGCAGAGTCATGGAGGAGTGCGACTTACCGACTTTCTCCGCACAGTTTGCTCAGCCTGCTTTCCTGCGTCATCCAGGACCAGGAATGGCGCCACCCACATCAATCACCAATCAAGAAAATGCTTCACAGACTTGTCTCTGGGCCAATCCTCTGGAGGCATTTTCTCAATTACGATTCCTTCTTCCCAGATGGCTTTAGTTCATGTCAAGTTGACATGGAAACCAGCCAGCACACAATCTTATCTAGATTCTTAGAAATCTGGGCCAAAGGAGTTTCCCTAGATCTTTTCAGGGAGCACATGGTTCAAAGAGCTCTTGCCAATATTCTCTCACCAAAACCCAATGAGTTCCTACTGATCACATATGGCAGCCTTCGTAGGTCTGCACTGGAGTCGAGGCAGGCCACAGGGCATTTATAATTTATAAATTTAAAACATTTGTCCAGATGTTTGGTCTGCTTTGGCATCGACTCTTACCTCATTAACTACTGCTAGGTGAGAGCTGTCCTAAGGCACTCCACTTCACTGCCTTCACACGCTCTAGGACACCAGGATGGGGAGATTACACCATCCCTGTAGGCTTCTTTTGAACTGGATCCTTCTAGAAATGATGGTTGGTATGACAAGTGACATCAGACTTCGCTGGAGGCAGGCAGAGTATCTACCCAATAGTAGCACTCAGTCGTCTGAGTCATCGCTCTGCCATCACCTTCTCAAAAGAGGTCACAGAGAACCGGCTGAGGACTCTGGAGACCCACAGGACAGTCGGTTTCCATCTGATCTCATCATAGTTCATAATCCACTCAACTCTGGCTCTTTCAGAGAGTCTGCAGGCCATGTGTCATCTGAGTTTCAGCCCCTACAACCGAGGTCATGAGAGCCATGCCTTTGCTTGGCTCTGTTGTCCCAACACTACTTTAACTCAATGAACTGTTTCTTTATTTTGCCCAAGTATTCCCCAAAACGGTACAGCCAAAAGGTAAATCACAGCTCTCTCAAAGCTTCCCCTCGGAGACAAGTTTCCACAGCTCTGCTGTTGATGTCAGGATGGGCAAGTTGCCTCTTTCTACCCACTAGTCCCATACTGTTTTCCTATTATGGATAGCTTGAGGCCTTCTCTGAGGCTCTTCCCATTTTTCTTTCTTAGACAGCGGTATCAACTATAATAGTATCCCACCCGAGGCCAGAGTGGAGTGTGTAGATGATAGTCCCTTCCAGTTGAGATATCATTAAAGTTACTTTTTTTAACTTGAAAATATTTAATGAAAATATAATTAGATCATTTTCCCCCTCCTCCTCCCTCCTACCCCTTCCATGCCTACCCCCGCTCTCTCCCAAACTTACAGCCTCCTCTTCTTTAATCATTGTTGTTATGTATGTATATAAACAAATAAATATATAAATATAGCCTGCTGGATTCATTCAGTATGGCTTGCTAACCACTTGGGCTGGCTACTCAGTGTTCGACAACTGACCAGGGGGCACATCCTTGGGGAAGACTAATTTTTTTCTCTCCCAGAAGCTGTTAATTTCTTGGATCTCTTCATCTATGGGTGGGGCCCCATGAGATTTCTCCCCTCTACATTAGGTGTCTGTTAACCCGTGTGGGAATCATTCAGGTCTTGCTTAGGCAGCTGTGTTAAGATTGCACACGTTAGCTTCTGTGTCATGGCTAGAAGGCACAACCTCCTCTGGCTCTTAAAATCCTCCCACCCACTCTTCTGTGATGCTCCTTGAATACTAGGTGCGAGAGCTGTGATGCAGATATATCTGTTGGATCAGACGAGCCATAGTCTGTTGTTCTCCCCGTTTTGAGTAGCTCTTGCTTCTGGCAATGGTCTCCATGGGCTGTAAAAAGAAGGGTGAGCGCTACACTATTGAGTGAAATTAGAAAACATCCTTGAGTAACTTTTTAACTAATAACCCAACTCATGAAAAGCTGAGAAACAGCCATAGAGTTCGCTGCTTCCCCAGAGTCCTTTGCAGTGTGATCCCAACTCTCGACCCTAGGCAAAGATCTTTTATATTTTCCTGTTGTCTGGCTCTAAAAGAGTAAGACTCGGGATGGGACAGATCCAATAGGGACCTTGGAGGAAGGTAAGGCTTCTTTAGGCTGGGGTTCATGCTCAGTGTGCTAATTTCTTTCTTTGTTTCAGTAAATGGATGCACTTCTTACACTAAGAAGAGTATCACACTCGGAAGTTTTTGTTTGTTTTTCCGAGGCAGGGTTTCTCTGTGGCTTTGGAGCCTGTCCTGGAACTAGCTCTTGTAGACCAGGCTGGCCTCTGATTTACAGAGATCCGCCTGTCTCTGCCTCCCGAGTGCTGGGATTAAGGGCGTGCACCACCACCGCCCAGCTACACCCAGAAGTTTTAATTAGGGCTGAGGGCAGCTGAGTGGGAGAGAATGTGCAAGCGCCAAAAGAAGTTTAAAATGAAGCAAAATTTTGCGAGGCTCTAGCACTGCGACTGTGAATGTGCCAGCGCCGGGCTGGGCTCCCTCAGCCAGAGGCTGGGCCCTTGGAGCTTTGGGCAAAAGGAGGAAGTGAGTTTAAAAGAAAAAAATGAAAAAGAAAAACTGACAAAGACCGAGGGACAGAGACAGGCTCAGATCTTTTCCTTTTTACCTTCTCCTTCATCTCAGGGTAGGAGAAAATAATATTAGTTTTAAAAAGTCTCTAAATTCTGTTTATTTAGGGCAATAGAGATAGAATCCCAAAAGAATAGCAAAAACTGAAAATAACCTCAAGTTAACACTGTTGGGAGTCTTTCAATTTGTGACATTTTTAGACATAGTCTTAAGATCTCTTTTCCATCCTACTGGAGCATGAAAAAAATATTTTCTCCTGATTTGTTGTTGTTGTTCCTTTTTTTTTTTTGGTACCTGTCAATTCTTTCAAACCATATTCTAGTAATTAATAAACCTGTGCGAACAGCAGCACAAAAACAGCTTAACAACATAGCTAAGGGCAAATCTTGGGAACTTACCTGTCCTATGTGTTGGTTGGATCTGGGAGAGAATCATGAACCACTGGAGAAAGGGATGTTGTTACAAGAATAGCATTAAAAGGGAGGAAAGGTCACAAGGTTGTTACCTAAGAAAGAGGAGTCATCTGTGACGTCATCTAGGGCTCTGGCTTCCCTTCCCAGGCTAAGTGCTCAGCAAATGTTAGCTCTCACAAAAGGATGCTATCAGTAGGGGCAGCTTTGATTCCTGATTAAAGTATTGTCAGTTCAAAGCTTCTAGCAGTTGTGTGAATGCATATGTGTGTCTGTGTATCTCTCTGTGTGCCTCTCTGCCTCTCTGTCTGTCTGTCTCTCTGTATGTGTGTATTTCTCTCTCTCTCTCTCTCTCTCTCTCTCTCTCTCTCTCTGTGTGTGTGTGTGTGTGTGTGTGTGTGTGTGTGTTGGCAGCAAACATCTCTGTTGGGGAAAGCCCATCACAAATACTCCAATATTAGGCTGGAGAAGAGCGATAAGATTGAGCTTTCTACAGCATAAAGTCCCTCCGATTCTTGCAAAATGTCGCCCTCATTATAGAGCTATAGATTTTGCATTCTCAAAAAGATGTTGCCTTTCTAGATTCTGAAATCTATATGACAAACTATTATTGCAAATTATCCGTTCTTCTTACTAAGTTAGGTGTGTGTGTATGAGTGTATGAGTGTATATGTGTTTTCACAATTGTCTACTGGGCACTGAAGAAAGGGCATGGTTTCAGAAAAAACAGTATTCCTCAAACACTGGAGTAATAATTCTCTTATAAAGAACATTTCTAGGAATTCATGGTGCTTTTCTAACCTGAATTACCTAGACTTTGGAGTTACTCCCATATCAGACATCTTCATCTTTTCCATCTTCCATACCAGACAGCTTTTAGTGTGAGAAAGAAATTTATTTTTTTCCTTTTACTTGAGAAATTTAATTTTTTTAATTTTTAATTTTTTTAATTCCAAATATCTTAATAACTTACTAGTTCTTTGATATTTAGAATTAAAAATTAAATTAACTCACACTATCAGTGTCTTGTTATACAATTGTAGACCTTCCTGAAAGTGATTCTGAATTCCAGAAATGACTTCTCTTTTTACTAGATAGGACAATGATTCTCTTAATATCCTCCTCTTTTTTCTTTTTAACCAGATTTATAGGAAATATTTATTATGCTGGGGCTGTCCAATTTAAACATAACCTTTATTTTGGAAATAACATCGTGTCTGTGTTTTGGCAGAGGACTAGACCTGATTCCTGCTTCAGAAGGTGAAACTTGTGGTTCTTTCTTTATTTTTCCAGAGTCCCTTAAAGCTAAGAAATGGATACACAACTTAGGGTCAGTCAATCAAACAGGAATACCTCCCTCATTCTTTGAATTTTGAGGTTGCAACTCAAGCAGTCAAGACCAGAAGAGAAGGACAGAAATCCTCAGGACCCATGAACATGAGTGACTGTGCTGTTTTGGTGTCCAGTGGTGGTAGTGTTCAGGGTGCCAGCTGTAACATGAGGGTCCTGCTCGTTGGGGTTTCTGTCCCACCCAGTACCCCACAGCTGGCTAGCCCCAAAGAAAGTCACACAGAGAGTCTATATTAGGTTATACACTGATTGGCCCATTAGCTCAGTCTTCCTACCAGCTCCCGTAACTTATATTAACCCATTGTTCCCATCCATGTAAGCCACATGGCCGGTACCTTTTCTCAGCGAGCAGCTTACATCCTGCTTTGTAGATGGACTGCGCAGGAATGCCAGGGAAGCTTCCTGCTTCCAAATTTCTCCTGTTCTCCTTGTGCCACACCTACTTCCTGTCTGGTTTTCCCGCCTATACTTCCTGCCTGGCCAATCAGCGTTTATTTAAAACATGATTGACAGAATTGTCCCGCACCAGCCAGCTGCAGCTTGGTGTGTTCAAAACAGCAGTTATTATGTATGATCTGGGTTCAACTCAAGAGTAGTTGAACAGCCAAGATGGCTGACATCTGATAGCACACCATCCTTGGCTAGGAACTAATGAAGACTCTTTGCGGAGAGATGCTGTGGTTTCTTACTTCCGAAAGATATTTCAAGTAAAATGGAGCTAATATACAAAATGTTGAAATTTGATAATAAATGAAATTTAGCCTTCAATGGAATTTTATGGAAATGGCCCTGTATTTGGGTCTCAGATTTCAGTTTGATATTGTCAGGAGGCCAATCACCTCTCTGATGGAGAATGCTTCCTATCTGGGAGAGATAGTTCCTCCTCTTTTTATTAGATGAAAATCTGTTCTCTAGATTTTTGCTGGGACCAAATAAGGTTTGAAGACACACTTTCTTGGTTGGTTAATGTTGACTGAGTTTTCTGTCCTGCCAGGTACCACAGCCATTCAGTCTCAAAGAAACACACAGAGGCCTACATTAAATATAAACTGATTGGCCTATTATCTCAGGCTTCTTATTAACTCTTATAACCTATATTAGCCCATAATTCTTGTCTGTGTTAGCCACATGACTTGGTACCTTTCTTGGCGAGACAGTCACATCTTGTGTCCTCTGTTGTCTGGGTGACGACTGCAGACTGAGTTTTTCCTCTTTCCAGAATTCCTCTTCCCTGCTCTCATTGCCCCACCGCTACTTCCTGCCTGGCTACTGGCCAACCAGCATTTTATTAAACAAGTACAAGAAATAAATCTTTACAGGGTAAAGCCATTGTCCCACAGCAGGTTAGGATGTGAGTATGCAGGATTGGGATTGTCTGTGCACTTTGCCTAGTTAAAATGTGAATGTGTGGGACTGGCAATGACTCTGTGTCTTTGTTTGTGACCTCAGGAACCCCTAGGG
Source organism: Dicrostonyx torquatus (assembly GCA_028555095.1). Lineage (NCBI taxonomy): Eukaryota > Metazoa > Chordata > Mammalia > Rodentia > Cricetidae > Dicrostonyx > Dicrostonyx torquatus. The sequence continues at coordinate 3,769,498 of JAQHUG010000156.1, forward strand.
CAGGGATCCTCTGTCATAAAGCCCTGGGATCACTTGAAAAAAAAAATTCAGGTCTTACCTAGAAAAAACTCTAGTCAGCATCTCTGTCGTTAGGAGCTAAGAACTGATATTGTTTTAAGGTGTGTCAAGGAATTTTAATGTGCAGCTAGTTTGAGAATCATTGATTCTGAGCAGTCGCTGGTGATCTGAACCCAGGGCCTGGCTTGCACTAGACAAGCACTCAACCACTCTGTTACAACCAACCCTGTCTTACCTTTTATTTGAGACAAAGTCTCATTAATTGCCCAGGTTGGCCTTGAATTCACTCTGTAACCCAGGTTGGCCTGAATCTGTGATTCTCCTGCCTAATCCTTCCTGAGTGTCTGTGACTACAGACTTGCACCACTAGGCCAGGCTTTGTGCTTATTTTGTGTATGAAATGGTCTAATCATCTTTTTTGTTTGTTTTAATTTTCCAACTTTAGTCCATTGCTAAAGGAGCTCATCTAAGTATTCGTTGACATGTTACTAAAAGTAAACTTCTGTCATACAAAAATGATAAACTTTATATTGTTGCATGCAAAAGAATATAATATTGTGTTAAGGAAATACATTCAAGTAGAAGTCTATTTAAGTTTGAGCAATGGCAATTGTCTTAGCTACTTTTCTCTTGCCCTGACAAAACACCATGACTGAGGCAACTCATAAAAGAAAGAGTTTAATTTAGGGTACATTCTTCCTAAGGATTAGACTCCATGATCATCATGGCAGGCATATGGTGGCAGGCAGACAAACATTGCGTGGTGCTGGAGCAATTGCTGAGAGCTTCCATCTCATCCACAAACAAGAAGCAGAGCGCTAACTAGGAATGTTGTGGGCTTGCCCACCCCTAGTGACACACCTACTTCAACAAGGTTACAACTCCAAATCCTTCCCAAACAGTTCCACCAACAGGGAACTAAATATTTAAATAGATGAGTCTATGGGGGACATGACATTATCACTCAAATCACCACAATTTAAAATTACAAACATTCTTGAACCATCAGCTTCAGGAGACAGCAATGTCATAGACATAGTGTAAACAGAAGATGGCTCTTATGATATATATGTATCTTGTGAAAATTATATATTATATAAGCTATGTTAAAATGGAAAACACAAACCTATGTAGAATAATAACTATAGAGTATAAAACATGGGTGAACAGTCAGGGAATAGCTATCCTTATCTAACTTTCTCTGAAAAGGAAAAACTAAAATCGCAAGAGCGCTTACATACCAGACCTGGGTTAGAACACGGGAACTGGGGTAGTCAAAGTCGAAGATGGGAATGAGTGTAGGGTGACTGGAATAAGAGGACAGCAAGACGGAAAGATGCTGTACACCGGAGAAGCGTGGTGGAAAATAAAGGTGGGTAATTCAGATTTTGCCAGCTGTGATTTGAGCAATAAAGAGGAGACTTGTTTACCATATAATCTTCATTTTTAAGGCTAGAAGGGACTTTGGAGGTGGCAAAAACACGCTGAGAACTCAATACCAAGCATAATCCTTTTACATGTTTCTGGTCATGGGAGGCACTAGCTTTGAAACTTGCTAGACAGAAATTCAAATCCTGGCTTTGTCACCACCTTGCGCTGTGTGACTCTGGCCAATGAGCCTTTTGAGTTCCTCTTTCCCTGTGTTTGAGACTCACAGAGAGAAAGCCCTCCTTTCCAAGGGCTCTCTGAATGAAAGTGAAACCATGCCTGTAATGAACTAGACACACCACTCTGGCTCTTAACCGTGGTCTCAACATGCTTTGTCTAGCCTTCCCCCACTTACAGGTCTTTTGCATATTTATTATGGCTTCCATTTTTTTTATAGGATTTCTGTGTGTGCAAATCATTATCTCTGCATCTTGTGTTTCTTGTGTTTTTTCTTTGGCTCTTTCTTCTGTTAATTTTGTCCTATTCTGGTTAGATTTTGTTTTATCTTATTATTATTTCTTAGATGTCTCTTTTTTAAAGAGAGAAGGGAGGTGGGAAGGATCTGGGAAGAGCTGAGGGAGGGAACCCCAGTCAGAATATAGTGTATGAAAAAATTCTATTTCAATAAAAGAAAAGAATTATGTGCTATCCTTTTAATAGTGCATTATGGCATAGAGATTACTCATGTAGCTCAGGCTTGCCTTAAAATTGCTGCATGGTTGAGGATGACTTTGAACTAGAAGTTTGGCTAGATTTAGTCTTTCACCCTTTATAGCTACTCAAATATGAACGACCCCTAGTAGGCAAACCTGAATACACCCAGAAATTCTAGGCAACTGTGCTGTTCCTATGAAGGTGAGAATTCCTTTCTGCCTCCTGAAAACTAGTAGAAATCATCCGTGGGGTGGAGCTAGAAAGGCGGATGACACACCAACTACAGCTGTGGGTTTATGATCCAATCCGATGGTGAATTATGCAGAAGAGATCTGTGCAGTAGCATACGGTAGTAAGATAGTGGGCACGGAGTACATCAGAGCCAACCAAGCCTTTGGCTCATTGTGGATACGGGATAAAAATGTTTTTTTTACTTTTGAGATAATATTCACGTCATTTCCTGAGATGATCAGCTGGGCGTTCACAAGGCAGTGACAGATCCCAGATGGCACATTTGGAAATTCTTGGGGAAACTGAAGCTTCAGAGTCTGTTGTTTGGGGATTTTATGCTTACCTAAACACTCTGACAGTCGCAGGCTGTCTTAGTCATGCTGGACAGATGTAAGAAGACACTGGATCAAACGCCTTTCTTCCTTTTTTTTTCTTCTTCTCCTATGACACGTGCAAGGATGATTACAAGCCAATAGCCACATGACTTGTGGTTTTATGAACTTACTCGTAGCTCTTTCCAGCGTGTAAGGTTCACCCTGCTTCTGAGACCACACCCTAGAAACAGAAATGTAGATTTTCTGATGTGCAGACATGATTCAGAGAGCCCTTCCCGGGGTGGATGATCCCCAAAGGGCAGATGGGAAACAGGCACGCTGGGCTGTGCTCTCAATTAGCAACAGGAAGGACTGATGTCACCGTACAGTCAATATTTCACAACAAGGCTTTAAGCCTAGATTTCATCCTTTCAGAGCTGACCCAGGGGTGTAAGCCTGCAAAAAGTAAACTACAAGCACGATATGAAGAACATAACCTACTATATGCTCAGGAAGTGGGGGGGGGAGTCCCGAATTCGAACGGGAATCACTATAGATAGCTGAGTACCACGGTTCACAAACACCTGGGCCCTGACGACCACTGCCAATGTCTTTTGGGGGCAAAATATTATCTACCAAAGATGGATACTTAGCTGGTTTTTCTAAGTGTGATACAGTGCAGATTTTCCGTGCTTTTCCAATTCCTGTGCTCTGGAGAAAGGATTTTAACCAAGAGAAGGGACAGACCCCTGCCACAGCGGCTGCAATGCTGGTCTAATCAGAGAGGGGAAAGACGTATTATTTAGAATAAACAAGAAGGGAGAGCAATTTAATTGGCTCCTTATGTTCTATCTAACACAGGCCAGAAGTCTTAAAACCTAGAGGCTTATTTTTATTTGTGAGTATATATATTTTTTTTGAGTGAGTTTTCCATCTGTGTTGATAGAAATTCAGTCAAGGAACGTCCATCCTGGCCTCTTTGATCATGAGCTCACCTTTCTGAAGCCTGGAAAGGTCTTCTATCTCCCTTACATAGACTTTCTTCCAGTCAGAGGCTAACGGGAAAGAGATGTTTATCCTACTTGGGACAGACATATCGAAGCTAGTCTGCAGCTGGCCCTTTCTCTCCGGGGCTCTTCTTTTTCTCCCCCACTGCTGTCCTCAACTGTGTCCCCTAACATCGTTTTGTACAAGCGAAGGGGATGTGGGTGGCTATCAAAGCTTTGTTCTGAGAGCGAGGGAGAATAATAATGAGAAGGGATTGGGGCGGGCCTTCTGGGAGGCCTCTCCCTGACAGTGGAGGTTCCTGGGCTGATGGTGGTTTCAGTGCCTCAGGTTTGACAAGCCTTGATGAGAAGTGCAGGTTTCAAGGCGGTCCCTGGAAGATGATTCTCAGTGGGGGTCCCCTTCCATTTTCATTACCACATATCTTGGGAAGCTATCTGTCTATGAATTATTTAAGTTCTGCAAACCAAACATGTCTCTCTGAACTCTTTAAAATAAAACAGAGTTTGTTGTCCAAAACAGCTGGTGATGATACTGAAGATGTTTCTTCTTAAGTGAAAAGAGTACTCCTTCTTGGGCATGAAGCCTAGGGATCAGAGGAGATTCTAGAACAAACTAGCTTTTTTTTTTTTTTTTTTTTTTTTGGTTTTTCAAGCATGATTTCTCTGTGTAACAGTCTTGGCTGTCTTGGAACTCACTCTGTAGACTTGGCTGGCCTTGATGTCATAGAGGTCTACCTGCTTCTGCTTCCTGAATCCTGGAATCAAAGGCGTGCACCACTATCCAGTTCAAACTAGCATTTTTTAAATTCACTTGCCACAATTTTTCTTAAAATAAGCTGTGGTACTTATTAGTTGGCTTACATGTTAAGTGTGTTTTCTCATTCAATGGAAGCATGCTTACGGAATTTATACTTTTCCAATCTATTAAACAAAACATTCATCAAGACAAATGCTTCAACTTTAAGGGAAATTGATTTTCTTCTTTCCTGTTTTATTATTCTTAGTTTAGACAGGGTATCATATAGCCCAGGCTGTCCTTTAACTTGCAATATAGCCACGTTTGATTCTGAACTCCTGATCCTCCTGATTCTACCTCCCAATGCTGGATTCACGGGCAAGTGTCCCAGGATTTTTGATCAACCTTAACTTACAAATGTGACAAAATAAGATCAGCAGTTAGTTGTGTAGCAAACAGAATCCATTAGTGACCCAAAATTTTACTAAGTTTTCTCTAAATAATAGACTCTGGGGATACAGTTTGGGTGTAGTTTCATTTACTATAACCAAACTAATATGCAACTTTTTAGTAGCCATAGATTGCATTAAAAGCAATAAACTTCTAAATAGTCTTCTTTGAACTTCCTGTTTTAAATAAAATGACCACCATGGTCTTGGCCCGTATCCCCACTTCTGCACCTAGAGAGTTTGGAAGAAATTGCTTCTTCTGCTCACACGACTTGAATGTCACATGGAATAATTAAATCCATGGAAGGTCTGTCGGGGAAGGTTTCCTGGAAGACACCAAGTCAGTAAAATTTGGTGAAGGAGAAAGTAGGTGACGCTCTGTCAGCGTGTAGAGCCCCGTTTATTATACATTCCAGACAACGGAAACGGACAGTTGGAGCAGCGGTGCAGCTTGTTTCTCTCTGAGTCAAAGAAGGGGGAGCTTGGCAGACGCCAGCTGTGCTTACTCTGGGGTTTCCTGCCTCTGTGCTCCTCTGAGCTCCGCAGTCCACGTGCCCAAACCTTGGGGAACGCTCTGTCCAGCGCAAGCCAGTCTCATGCCTCTCCTTCCCTTCTGTTTCAGAAATAAAGAATATCAGATATGTGTGATACTCCTGGATGACCTGAGATGCCAAGGGAGGGGGGAGGATAATGAGAATGGAAGGGAGTGTGGAGGAAAGGGAGGAGGAGAAGGAAGAGACACACGGATAAAGAAAGAACCAGGAACTTGAAAGTGAGTCCAGGATGGCCCGTTAAATTTCAAGGAAGAGTCCGGTTTGGTCATATGCTCATTCAGTCCTGGTCCAGCTGGATTTGATGAGCTCCCAATAGACCAAGCACACTGTCTCAGTTGGTGGGCCAGTCCCTCACGGTTCTGATGTCCTTGCTCCTCTTCTCCCTCCTTCTGCTCTTCCACTGGACCTTGGGAGCTCAATCCCTTGCTCTGATGTGAATGTGGGTCTCTGGCTCTATCTCCATCCATCATGCAAAATTTCTATGGTGATGATCAAGATATTCATCAATGTAACAATGGGACAAGGTCAGCTCAGGCACCCTCTCCTCTGCTGCCCAAGTACCTAGCTGGGACATCCCTGTGGACACCTGGGATCCCCTCTAGAGACAAGTCTCTTGCCAAACCTAAAATGACTCCCGTTAATGTAGATATCTTATTCCCTTCTCCAATATCCACCCTTCCTCCATCTCTACCCTCCCCCTCCCCCAGGCTCTCCCCAGTTCTTCCCTTCTCCCTTCTACCCGCTCCCTTTGCCAATGGGGACTGACTGAGAAGCCAATGATAATGGCACTGGGACCTATCTCTTCTGCATGCATTGGCTTTTTGGAAACCTATTCTATATGGATGCACATCTTCTTAGACCGAGATGGAGGGGGAGGGCCTTGGGCTTCCCACAGGGCAGGGTATCCTGCCCCATCTTAGGGAAGCAGGGGAGGGTGGTGGGGTAGTGGGGGAGCGGGAGGGCCTGGGACAAGGGGAGTAAATGTAAATTTTTCTTTTAACAATAAAAAATTTAAAAAAATTTCAAGGAAGAAAGAAGGGAAGGACAGAAAATAAAAATGGAAGCGTCTAAAGATGAAGAATTAACAGGAAGGAGGAGTCTTACCTAATAGGTCAGTGGTTCTTAAAAAGTAAATGTGCTTCGGAGTCTCCCAGAAGACTTGTCAAATACTGAGTTCAGGATCTACCACAACTTCTAATTTGTTGGGGCTTCGGTGGAGCCTGGGAGTCTGCATTTTAACAAGAGAGACTTCCCGAGACACAGTAAAGTTGAAAAGTAGGTTTGTGGACTGGGAGAGGCTGGCTGTAGATGGGTTACATAGCACAGAGTGGCATCTTGAGAGTAGAGAGGATCTGGGCTTCAGAGGGAACGGGGACAGGGAGGCAGACCTGTAGAAGTGACACTAAAAAGTGGGAGGAAGAGAGGTGAGGACACAGGCCCCTTAAGAGCTTCAGCGTGCCTTTTTGCCCAAGGAAGTCAAACAGAAGACAGGGCAAAAGAAGAAATAAGAGCGCACCAAGTTGCAGCTAAGGCCTTGATTGAAGTAGCCGAAAGTTGTGTCTAAGTGCTCAAGTCCCTTGCTCAGTCCTGTTTCCCAATGTAGACATGTGGCCAGGAGACGCAGATCAGTGATAGCATGCCTCATGTGTGCAGTGTCCTGGGCTCGGTCCTGGCTTAGCATGGTGAGCTGAATGAATCAATCAATGAATGACTAAAACTTAGTGCATGGTAATGGAGAAATGAATTGTGGAGAAATAGAGTGAGGGGGATTGTGGGTGGTGTCCCGGTAGCTTTTTTGGTGTCCCATCATCCTTTTTTTTTTCTTTTGTTAGATGCTGATAACCAGGCTACCTGCCTCTAAAAGTCTCCATGAAGCAGACTCACACAATGCCTCCCAAGAGCATCTAAAAAACCACAACAGGACAAACCAAAAGTGAGTCTTAAGAGATAAATGGCCGTGAACCTCTGGAATGGAGGTATTGACTACTAGAACTTTGGTGTGCACATCCTACCACCTGAACGGAACGAGGGAGACATCTTTGCCTTCAGAGACATTTTATTCCAGCAGCGGTATTTGCTGCTAATCTACTCAGTACCCTTGCGAAGGTACACGAAAACAACTGATTCTCTTGTGTGGCACACCCAAGGGGTGAGGAGCCTTCTATCTACCCAGCCACTCCTCTGTGACGGTGCTATGCCGTACCTCTGTGGCTTCGCTGGACTCACACTTTTGCATGTCTAGCCCTGGCTTCTTGTAGGTCTAGGAGAGCTGCACCGAAGCTCCAGGGTCCTGTATTCCCCAACACCTTTTCTAGATATTTTCACTGCCCTTTGCCCTACAACTACAAATGTGAGGATTGTAAGTCAGACACTCAGAATTTTGCAAATGTTTAAGGCACGATTTAATACTCATGGCAATTGAATGAAAGAGGCAAGGCTAACTCAGGTTATGGTGAGGACATCTTAGCCTACTATCATGGCCCTTTAGAAAGACTGCCTGAGACAGCACAAACTCAATAGCCAAAGGGAAATGGGCTATGATTTCAACCCAGGTTATCTAATGTACTGGCTGCAACCCCATGACAGCACTGGTTACACTGTGTCCGAGACATGAAGTAATGCATATAGCCTATTAGTTTGGTTTCCTTCAGGGCCCATTTCGCAATCAGTTTTGTTTTCATATTTTAGCAATAATATTTCAAATCTATGAGAATTCATCGTTACTATCCATTTCCTACTTGCTACTACATTCTAATGGAAGCACGTTTTTATTGGAACATCTAATTATCTTTTAAATCTCCTGGGAAACACTAGTTGGAATGTTTTCCAAGTCCTACTTAGTTTTCTCCATTACATTATTCTTCTAGGGCCATTTTCTCTTGTTTTTCACTCAATGTCCCTCTTCCTGGTGGCCAGGGCTCTTCTAGTGAGGTCTCCCTGTCTGGGCACTTGTTTAGGAAGGGTTAGAATGACCAGCATAAGTAGCTGACTTGGGCATCCATCACAATCTTGTTGGGTCACATTAAATGTCCTTTGGTAGGCTTCCTATCTGCCTTGTTCCCTCCTCATGCTGACATTTGGTTGCTGTTAAAACAGCATTAAGAGGTGGGACTCTTATGAAAGAACTAGGTTATGAGGGCTCCACCCTCACTAGCAGATTTGTGCGATTTTAGCCAAATGGGTTTGGTCATGATGTCAGTGGGCCTGATGAAAGGCTAAGCTCCAATCTTCCTATCCCCATGTGTCACTTCTTTGCTTCATTCTGAGGCAGCAAAAGTCGGTGCTGTACACTTAGACTTCCCAGCCTTTGGGACAGTGAGTCAAGTACATGTCTGTTGCTTAGAAATTGTCCATGCTGTGGAATTCTGTTACAGTGACAGAAAAATCCAGTGAGACACACTCGCTCCCCATCTTTGTGCAGAACAGGCAGACGAAAGCATCCTCCTGTCCAAGATAGAGCAACATCATTTTGGCTAGGCCAGGAACCTTACTTCTTTGAAAGATGTAAAGGCTCCATCCACATTTATTAATTCACAGCATGGAACAGCCTAGACATACACCAACAGCTGAATGGATGAAAACGTGTGTGTACAGTGGAGTTCCATACACTAGAAAGAGGAAGGAAAAGATGTTCTCTCCAGGGAATAAGACAAACAGGTGGAGTCTGGAGATGGGGAAGAACATGAACGTGAAAGGAGGACTTTGAGTTGGGTAGAAGAGAACCCCAAAGAAAGGGGACAGGAGAGGGTGATGGGGAAGAGAAAGTTATAAACAATAAAAAGTACAGACTGGTGCCAGATAGCTCAGCACTCTGCCACCAAGCCTGACTACCTGAGTTCAATCCCATGAATCCACAGAGTGGAAGGAGAGAATCAATTAGAGAGGACAGATAGAGAGATAGATAGATAGATAGATAGATAGATAGATAGATAGATAGAGAGACAGAGAGAGAGAGAGAGATAGAGGCAGAGAGAGACAGATACACAGAAACACACACAGAATGGCAAGTAATACTCCCCAAAATAAATAAATACATAGGTAGATAGATGGATGGATAGATAGAAAGATAAAATTAAATAATTAAAAATAAAAGAAAAAGATGCTCAGACTACAACCAGATCTGAATAATGGTTTCCTTGTAGCTCTTTTTCCAGTGAAGATCAGGCTGAGTGACATGCTAGCCACATGGTACATTGTCTATATAATGGCTTTTAGTGTCTGTTTTTCAGGGGACTAAATGATCTTTAGCTTGTCCACTCACACACACAACTTTGTTCATGGCAAATCTTGGAATTGTGGCACCTGATTGGAAATGTAGTTGCCACTTAGAAGCAGGAAAGAATTACCATGGTGACTAAGCATGAGTGGGCTTCTATCCTTAACTTGGACAGTGTTCCTTATGTGGTTTATGGTGGAAAATTCCATGTAGTAGAATTCAACATTAACTTTAGAAGGCATTCATTGTGTTTATCTGATCTGTGCTTGCCAAATGAACCTTGAAAGTAAATGTGAAAATATTTACAGCATGAGTTTCATGGATTGTATATTCATCATATTAATATGATGGTCCTCCTTATCTACAGGGATGTGTCCCAAGATCTCCAGGGCTCCGATAGTGCCAAACTCTATGTAGGGTTTTCTCCTGTATATACACAACTGTGGCAAGGTTTAATTGATAAGGTAAGTATAGTAAGAGGTTAAGCCATTAACAAAGGACATTAAGCTTATAGCTCACAAGACTGCAGAAGCCAAATAGCAAGGTGAACCCAAAGAAAAACATATATAGATTTTCCTGGAAGTCGTAAGCAAAGAAGATCGTCAGACAAAAGTTGGAAGCACGTGAGTGGGGATGGGGGTGGAGGTAGGGATAAGAGAGGGAGTAGAAGGGAGAAAGGAAGAACCGGGGAGAGCCTGGGGTTTTGGGAGCATGGAGATGGAGGAAGGGTGGATATTGGAGAAGGGAATAAGATATCTACATTAACAGGAGTCATTTTAAGATTTGCAAGAGACTTGTCTCTAGAGGGGATCCCAGGTATTCACAGGGATGTCCCAGCTAGGTACCTGGGCAGCAGAGGAGTGTGTGCCTGAACTGAACTTGCCCCATAGTTACTTTGTTGAATATCTTAATCGTCACCATAGAAATTTTGCATGATGGATGGAGATAGAGCCAGAGACCCACATTCACATCAGAACAAGGGACTGAGCTACCAAGGTCCAGTGGAAGAGCAGAAGGAGGGAGAAGATGAGCAAGGAAGTCAGGACCGTGAGGGACTGGCCCACCAACAGAGACAGTGTGCTCGATCTATTGGGAGCTCATCAAATCCAGCTGGACCAAGATTGAATGAGCATATGACCTAACTGGACTCTCTGAATGTGACTGCCAATGGGGACTGACTGAGAAGCCAATGATAATGGCACTGGGACCTATCTCTTCTGCATGTATTGGCTTTTTGGGAACTTATTCTATCTGGATGCACATCTTCTTAGACCGAGATGGAGGGGGGAGGGCCTTGGGCTTCCCATAGGGCAGGGTATCCTGCCCCATCTTAAGGAAGCGGGGGGGGGGCAGGGTGGTGGGGTAGTGGGGGAGTGGGAGGGCCGGGAGCAGGGGGAGTGAATGTAAAGTTTTCTTTTAACAATAAAAAAAGAAAAAAGAACAATAACAATAAATTAAATAATTATTGTGATATAATATAATAAGCAGTTGTGAATTATTATTTTAATAATTGATATTAAATAGCATAATGTTATCCAAATAATTGAGAGTAGTCTAGAGGTAACCTAAACTATAGAAGGTAAAGTCATAGGTTGAGAATGCAGTTCAGTGGTAGAGCATTTGCCTAGCATTCCTGAGGCCCTGGGTTCAATCCCTAGCATTGTAGAAATCATAGCTACAGTAACAAACAGCATTCCCCAACAAAATGACAGTAAGAAGATTGGATAAGGGGGAACAAGTGTGTAAATGTTAGCCATCAGGCTTGCTTTTCTCATTGTCATGGTTAAGAAACGTTCTTCTTCATCTCCAGAGTTCTGCTGGAGAGCCTTCTGTCACACCACCATACTGGAGGCAGGGGAGACAAGAGGAGTCTGTGACCAGAGGGGAGCCTCTCTCATGAAGAAATGTGGAACAATAAGGTTTTATCCAGCTGACTAAACTTGGCTAACCAGACCCTCAATCTCAAGAACTAAGATAATGAAATGGAGAGAGACAGACAGACAGAAAAAGATACACATAGAGACAGAGAAAGACTCAGAGAGAGACAAAGAGAAATGGTAGAGAGACAGAGACACAGAGAAAGAGACACACATAGAGAGACCAAGAAGACACAGACAGAGCAAGAGAGAAATGGAAGAGAGACAGAGAGAGATAGAAAAGAGAGGTGGGGAGGGAAAAAGACAAACAGAGAGACAGAGAGAAAGGGAGAGCAAGACAGAGGGGGAGGGGCAAGAAAAACAGGGAATAATAAAAACACTTAGGGAGGACCCTTGAGGTTCCTCAAGGATCCCAAGCAAACTCAAGTTATGGAATAGAAAACATATCATTTGAATTAAAGACATAATTAAGTAGACAAGTTCCATTGACAGCAGTAAACACGGTGAGTAGAAACTGGGATATGAATTGAATCACAGGTGTGTGGGCTTACCTGCTACTCCCAGAGAGCCAGGGTTCTCCATGGGCTCAGAGCAGAGTGGCGGGGTGCAGCTACTCTGAGGACTGTGGACAGTGGCACTCTCTAACTTTGGCTGGGGGAGACAACGGAGTTCTTGCTCATTAAGTGATGCACAATTTTGAAGATAAGAAAAGTAGTAACATTTCATCCACTTTATGGAGAAACAGATTTTCAGTTTTCATTCCTCCTATTTGCTGCACCTAAAGTTACAACACAAAATATAGTATTTTCTTTGGAACTATCCCCTGAGAATGATTGGGGGAGCAGAGAAAGACTTCCAGATGACAGAGAGTGACATCACATTGCCCTCATGAGATCCAAACGGGGAAGGCTTTTGGAAATGAACAGAATCCAACCTGACAGCACAGGGGCTTCTGCTTGACAAGAAAAAGCCATTGAGCAGAGACGTTTCCTCAGCATTGTTTGATAAAAGTTTCAGTGTGATTGTCAGAGAGAAAGAAATTGAGTGATTGCTACAGCCACTTATAGAAGTTGTCTGAAAGACCATAGTGAGACACAGCACGTGTGATAGTTTGAAAGAAAATGGCATCCAAAGGGAGTGGCACTATTAGGAGCTGTGGCCTTGTTGGAGGAGGTGTGGTATTGTTGGAGT
>JAQHUG010000156.1:3798281-3875450 GCA_028555095.1 Dicrostonyx torquatus
GCAACTCTTTTAAAATATATATTTCTCTCTCCCCCTTCCTTTTTTACATTCTGGCCTCAGTTTCCCTCCCTTTCTTCCTAGCCCCTTCCTCCCCTCCCTTCTGCCTCCCTCCACAACTCCTTCTTCATTTCTATACAGGAAAGGTCGGGCCTCCCATGGATATCAAGTTGGAGTAAGATTAAGCACCTTCACTCGTATTAAGGCTGGACAAGGCAACCCAGTATGAGGAATAGGGCCCCAAAAGCCAGCAAAAGGGTCAGTGACAGCTCCTATTCCCACTGTTAGGAGCCCACAAGAAGATCAAGTTATGCAACCATAATGTACATGCTGAGGGCCTAGGTCAGTCTCATGCAGGCTCCCTGATTGTTGGTTCAGCCTCTGTGAGTCCCTATGAGCTCAGGTTACTTGTTTCTGCGAATTTTCTTGCACCATTGCAATTCTTATAAAGAAAATCATTTAACTGAGGGTGGTTTACAGTTTCAGAGTTTTAGTCCGTTATCATTATGGCAGGATGTGAGGCCTGCAGGCAGACATGGTGCTGGAGAAGGAGCTGAGAGTTCTACAACTTGATCCACAGGCAACAGAAGCAACCATGTGTCACACAGAGCATAGCTTAAACATAGGAGACCTCAAAGCCTCTCTCCCCCACAGTGACACACTTCCTCTAAGAAGGTTGCACCTATTCCAACAAAGCCACACCTGCTAATAGTGCCACTCCTGGGCGGGGGGCATTTTCTTTCAAACAACCATGTTCATTTTGTCAAGGTCTGTGAAGATTATCTTGATAGAGTTCTATGTGCTACTTTATAAAACTTGTTTAGATATCTTAAGGTGACACTATGTTATCTATAAATGATGGTCCCTTGTTTTTAACCTATATATTATCTAATTTCTTTCTCTTACCTTCCTTTGTTGGCAAGGGGCCAGAGTTCTCTGTTGAATGTACATGATACAAGCTGTCTTTGTTACTAACCTTAATAAGAAGATCTCTCTAAAGGATCACTAAGAGATCTCTACTGAGGATTACCTCTAGACCAGCTTGTTGGTAGTAATGTTTTATTTTGCCTGAGAAATTCTTCTAAAACTGTAATTGGAATCTTCATATTCGTAGTTAATTCTTCTTTCTTTTTTTGTCTGTTTTAAGAGAAACATTCCTTCCCTCTGACCGTCTTATGCAGTAATATTTTGTTTGGTCCACCTTTCTGACCATTGCTTTGTAGTTACGTTTATCATTAGCTCGAAAACTGTCAGCACAACACATGTACCTGTGTTCTCACTCTCTTTGCCTTCCCCCACTTGTGGGTCTCTGTTGTTTGCTCAGCTAGGTAGGGCGAAGGAATTATCAGCCCCGGGTCTGCTTCTAGCATCCCTCGAGTTATTCACACAGAGATGTGTGATTAGACACAGGCAACTGCGTGGTCACTCGGCTGCAGGTTCTAGTTTTCTTGCTGGCCTTGTGGACACCAGGAAGCTCCACGTGCAGCCCCAGCTTCTAGTGCCCTTTCCTGGAATGTCCTTAGGCCCATCCCAGGGAAAAACACTAGAGAAGCTGAATATGGGGAGATGGAAGAGACCTTTTGTCATGCTGGCTGAAACGCTAAAGGATGCCATTTCCCCCAAATTTATTCTTGAATCAATTTCTCCATCAAAGAGGGGAGGGGACATTCCAGCAGATCTTTGAGCTAAGAGTTTTGGTTGCACGCTAGTAATTTTTTGTTTGTTTTATTTCCAGAGGGAAGGGAACTCAGTAAGAGTGAAGTAGGGAAAACAGCCAGCAAACACTCTGAACCAATGAGAGCATCAAAGGAACAGCAGATGGCTCTTCAAACCCCAGTAATGCTCCTATGTTTACAAGTTTTGGGTCACTAGATAATCCATGTCCTTTAAGATGGTGTGTGTGTGTGTGTGTGTGTGTGTGTGTTGTATGCACAGGTACCCATGTATGTGGAGGCCACATGACATCAGGTGCCCTATTCTGTCACTGCCCTCAAATCCAAGTCTTTCACTGAACCTGCAAGTCCCAGCAATCTTTCCATGTTATTTAGCAAAGCCCAGGAGAGGCAGTTTAGCACTAGGGTGACCATCCAAAAAGAGTGGGGGGACAGGAGGTCTCCAGACAGACGTTAAATAAAGTGTGTCTAGACACCCTTTTCTATTCACATTCAGACAACATCATAGATATTAGGATTTTAAAGAACTTATTCAAATACATTTTCCTGGATAAAGACAACTTAGAAGATGGCTCATGCCTGTGATGCCAGCATTACGGAGGCTATAAAGGATTGCTGAGAGTTTGAGACCAGCCAGCCTTGGATACATAGTGCTTTCCAGGCCAGGATGGGCTACATTGCGAGACCCTGTACCACAACCACATGCAAAACCCAAACAAGAGAACTTGGAATTCTGTGAAATACAGTGCACACTTGCCATCCTGTTTTACAGACCTGGACCTCATGTGGAACTGGTTTTGATGGTTTAGTCTAGGTTTGGCGCTACTGTTGTATTGTAGCTCATGTTCTCTCTCTTGTGCTGGACACTTAACCTACTTTTGGTTGTTGACCTAAAGCTGGTTGCAGAGCTGTCTCATTCAGACAGGCCTTTGCTTGTCAGCAAGACAGGTCTGTCCAGGCAGACCTCTTGTTTATTTCATGTTTGGCTGTGGTAGATGGAATAGGGAAGAGATAAAGCAAGTAACTCAGTGTGTGTGTTTATGTGTACATGTGCGTACATGTGTGTATGTTTATGCATGTAGGTATGTGTGTATATGCATATGTGTATGTGTATATGTGCATGTATATTTGTATGTGTGTGTTTGTGTGTGTGTGTGTATGTGTGGTGGTGGGCATCAAAACCAGCACATACTAGGTTAGCAATCTACTCCTGAGTTACATCTTTTCACCCCGAATGTCCTGGTGAATACATGTGTTTAATGAAGACAGACATCCCCATTTGAGGTTGGGAGGGACCACAGAGTAGCTAAAGTAGTTAAAACTGCATAGTTGGGATAGAAGCAACAACATTCCTCAAGAAAGCAAGAGATGAAACCAACATATTATAGTTAATCAATGTGAATGCAAGCTCAGAGAAGCCCATTTATCGTGTGCCTTTAACCAGTGAGGAACGGCTAGCCATGGTAATCCCTTTAAAATATTCTTCTCATTAAGTTGAGAAACAAAACAGGTGGGTGAGTAGAAAGAGAAAGAAAATTAAGCAATATATAGGATTATTATGAATTTAGTGGTGCTATAGTGAAAGTCCCTTTCAATGTAGTCTTAGTTTTTTTTAAATACATATGTATAATACCTGATGGTTTCCTATCATCCCAGCTTCCTAATAGTTTAAGATCAACCATAGGAAGTAGTTTATAGGTTTATTTATTACTTATTTTTGTGGTGCTGGGGCTCAAGCTGAGGGCTTTGTACTTGGCAAGCGCTGTACCTCCGACTAACACCTGCCACGGGATGCATTTCTGCTTGTTGTCAAGAACAGCGTTACTGCTGGGTATGACGATACTAGCAATAGTAGGGCATACTTTTTATATTTTAAGTAGCTAATTATAAAATAAGTCATAAATTGGTAGAAAAGGAGTTTGGAAAGCAGAGGCTTTTAAAAAGAGATTTAAAGAGTTTTTTTTAGAGAGGGGGTCTTGGCCTGAAACTCTTCATCCTGTCCCAGGCTCCCCTGGGCTGAGATTGCAAGTGGGTGTCACCCAGCCTGTGTAGCTTGAACAATACTTTTCAAAAGTAAACAGTTTTGGATAATAAATGACCAGCTTTACAGTTCAGCCTTGAGCACTGGGAAATACCACGGACAGGAAATGGCCGTGGTCCCTTCAAGTCACAATCTGCTGAAGGCTTGAGAACTTTCCACCCGCCAGGGTCTTATCGATTGAGCCCATCGCTGTTGGCAGTGACCTCTTTCTACAAGGCAAGGGCTCAGCGATCAGATCCTTTCTCTCACTGCCTTTCATTCCCCATGAGCTGTGGTTGCCTCAGCTAGTCCTGCTTTATGGTGGCCTGACAACCCTAGATGTCCCTCAGGCTAGAGAGGGCTAGGCCTTTTACTCCTAGGCACCTGCTTTTGATGCATGGAGGTCTCAGCTGTGGATAGCGGTGGAGAATTCTGATGACCCGGGAAACCCTGGGGTGGGGCTGGAGTGAGAAGCAGGTGGATGGGCTGGCATGGAGAAACCTCTCTCTCTGCTCCTCTATCTACTGAGTCATGTTAGGCTTCTGGGCTGGTACGCTCCAGAAAATGATTCTTAGGCCCTGCTCCCGCCCACACCTCCAGGTGTGCTTCCCCCCTCCCGCCCCGCACTTAACTACTCCATGAAAATCATAGCTTGCCTTTGCAAAGTTACACTAGGAGAGCGGAAGAGAAATTTATAATCATAGAGCCAGGGGCACAAAGCCGCAGTCACTTTGATTTGCAGTTGCAAAGTCACGGCGACTCATGCACCTTTTTTTTTTCTTCTTCTTCTTCTTTTTTTTCTAGCGGCAAAGCCAACCCTTTGGCCTGCAGTTTAGGGCCGCGCCGGCAGAAAGTTTGCTCTGTCTGCAAAGTTTAGAAACTCAACTAGGAGGAGGCCCACACCAAGTCATCAAGTCTCCCCCGCCCCTTCCCCCCGTTTCGGCTCTACTGTTCGGGTTTTACAAAGGAGGGAAAAGCAACTAGACAAAAATGCACCATGCAGGGAGTCAACCAAAGCTGTGCAAGGGCTAGGCGCTGGGGTGAGCAAAGAGGGGGCAGGGGTAACCGGGGTGGGTGTGTCTGATGTGGAGGGTTGGGGGAGAGCACCGGGAAGGTACTGAATGGGAGGCTTAGGCTTCCCTCACCCGCCACCCCCTACCCACAGAAGCTCGGGAAGTTCAGTGAATGACTGGGGGAGGGGACCACAGAAGTTAGGGGCGCGCGCGGGGGGGTGTCACGCAGGTAAGGGGAACTTGCTGGGGAAAGGCGCCGGGGGCGGGGTGCGGGGAGTTGCTGATTTCTGCAACGTGGATGAGGCAGAAAGCGCCAGAAGGCGGAGGGAGAGCAAAGGAGGCTGGCACCGAGGCTTCTTTCCCTGCCGCCCGCCTGCTCGCGGAGTCCGGGAAGTCGGGACTGGGCGGCAGTGACGCCCCAGGAGTCTTTTTTCCCTCTCTGAGCGCAGCGCTACACTCACAGCCTCCTGGCCGTGCCCGGGTGAGGCTTGGGCTGGACTGGCCCCGAGGCTGCGGGGACTGCGGAGCAGGACCTAGCAGGTAAAGGCGCGGGCGGCCGGGTGGGTCCCCCGGCGCGGGTGGCGGCGGCTCCGCCTCCCATCGGCGCGCTCGGCTCGCGCTGTCCCACCACCCGCGGCTTTGTGGCCCTGCGCGTGAGCGCCTGGGAGTGCGCGCGCCCGCGGGCCCGGAGTGGGTGGGTGTGCGCGCGTGTGTGAGGCCGCCTGCAGGAGGCGAGGCTGCCCTGGCCTCCCGCACCAGCCGGTGGAAGCCAGCCGGGGAGGGAAGTCGCCTCAGCCGCCCGGCGGCCCTCCTGCCCTTTGGCCAGGTCAGTGCGCCCCAGGGTCCGTCCGAGTGACGCTTAGGTGGCCTCCGGTTGGTTACCTGGGTCGGGTTGGGGGCGCGAGAGGGCTGGCGTGGGGCGCTCCGAGTTCCTTGGTGCCGCGTCCCCGAGGACTTAGATGGCCCGGGTTGTCCCAGCGCCCCGCGCTCTGCTCACGGGTGACTTAGTCGTCCCTTGAGTCTAAGGAATTTAAACTTAACGTGAAGTCGCCTGAGGCTTAGTCAGTACCTGGGAAAGGCAAGGCAGGGGAGGGACCTGGCTTTGCCTGAATGGGTTGATCCGTTGTGCTGGCTCCTGTAGGGAGAGTTTACTGTGAATGCTTTTAAAGTTTAGGCTGTTTTTTCTTTGCTGCCATTTGGCCTTTGATGTGAGGCACCCAGGGCTTGTTGCTGCTTCCAGGCTGGGGCCCTGGACTGTCTCTTTTCTCTGTCCTCTTTTCTTCCTCTCCTCCCCATTTCTTTCTCTCCCTTTCGCTGGACGTTTTTCTCCTTTTTCTGTTTTATTTGAAACCTACGGGGATTTCTTCCATGTGGGTTTCCAGCGAGTACTGACTTGTGAAAGTTTCACTCTTAAGCTGTACCCATCGTCATCGATGCATACTGCTATCTGCAACCAGAAGGTAACTGGTTATTAACGCAGAATCCTCTATTCTTTCCAGCAGTGCTGCGTGCTTGGGCTTTTGTGTGAGTGTCCTTTGCTCACCTAACAAGACTGTGAAGTCAGAGCTCTGAGTTTCAAAGTCTTAGAAGACGGAAGAACATATTCTTTGGTCAGATAGAATGAATACCAAGGAAGAGGAGTCAATTAGGCTTAAGGCCATGTGCATCACAGTGAACTGCATGAGCACACCGCTGTTTCTGCCCTTGGTTCTCCAGATGCAACATTATAAATAATAATCACCAGGGCTCTGGGTATATGAAAGTTGTATTTTTAAAAAAAAAAAAAACTTTTATTTCCCCTTTCCTTGGTCTTGAGTGTTAATTTGAGGGAAAAGAAATGCAGAAAGAGAGGAAAGCCGCCTGAGGCAGGAAGGCCAAGAAGTGCGGATGCAGAATTGGGCCTTGTCCTCAGAGCCCCCTGGTACACAGCGTCCCCTAGCGGCGCAACCCGGGCCTGCTCTGAGCTCCTGGTCTCGGTGTCCTGTCAGGAAAAGGAATGGGAGGGATGATCTTTGCTGTTCATCTATCTTTCCAATAACTGGAAGCTGGTGGTTATTGCGGGGAACTTCTCAATGATAGGATAAGTCGAGTGGAGAAATGGGAGCGCAACAGAAAGAAAACGAGGAAAAAATAAAGAAAGAAACCATCATGCAGGGGTGATTGGCGGTGAGGAACTTCCAGTTTTTCCTTTCTTTACCCACGAGGGAACCAGTAATACCGTCTTCTTCTTATTACAACCCGGTGAGGCTGCTTAAAGCTGACGTCAGGACTAAGTGATCCTGGCTGTCTGACTGTCAGGGCACCAGTCACCTGCCCACCGTGCTCCTTGCATCCTCATCTCAGCAGAGGGGCAGTGGCCCTCCAGAGCTCAGCATCCCCGTGGGTAAGAAGTCACAGAAGTGAGAATTTCAGTGGCAGCATTTTGGAAACTTCTGTTTTCATTCAAAGCTAGTACTTTCCAGAATGTAATTTGAGTTTGTTTTTCAGATTGTATCACAGATGTCGGGTTTTACAGAATCGCCTCGGTTTGTCTTAGTGGGGACACTCAAGGGAAGTGTAAATCCTAGTTGCTCACAGGAACAGTCTGAAAGCTGTGATTTCTAGGCAAAAGGGTTGCTCCAGATGCTGGCTATAAAGGTTTGTACTCCGTGCTGACTTCGCTGGGAAGCTACCAGTATGCGGCTCATAACATCTTTAGAAGTTTAAGGGCGAATTTTTAATGCTGTGCTTAACGTATGGTCACCCTACCCTCAGTATCTCCTTCCTTCCCTCCTTCCCTCTCGTCCTTTCTCCTTCTCCCCTCCCACCACCCATTCCCTCCCTCCCTTCCTTCCTCCTTGCATCCCTACCCGCTCTCTTCCCCTCCCTTCTTCCCCTCCTTTCTCTCTCCCTGCCTTCCTCCCGACTTTCTGCCCTTCATTCTTTCCTTCCCCCTTTTGCTCCCATTTCTTCCTCTCTTCTTTCCTTCCTGTCTCCCTTCGTTGGTACCATCATGCCTACACACACGAGGAACATGCTTCCCTTAGAAGGTGAGGTGGGATGCCCTGAAAACCGACACATAGCCAGCTCTGACTTCGCCCACTAAGTCAGCACCTTGCTTCTGTCTGGTTTCTTACCTTTCGCAAAGCAGGATAATTCCAAGTCTCTCTCTATCGTGTTAACATTTAAGTAGCTGTTATGGGTGTGTTAGACTGTTGGGAGCGAAGGAGAAAGCTCTAATCCAACAAGCAGCCATCGAATTCTTGTTGTAACAGGTACAAAGAGGATGAGGAGAAAGTTCTAGAGAGGGCTGAAGTGCAGACGGTGGGAGATACAGATAACTGTGGCGTAGACAGTGAAGAGTGTAGCTGTGTCTTATGGCTTCACTGTGTGCTAAGGAAGAAGTCTGAAGAACCTGGACAGGCTGTGGAGCTGGAAGAATGGGCTGTGTCTCCAAGATCAGTGGGGAGAGTGAGGACCTCTCAGAGGTGGCTGTAGTCAGGGTCCCTGGCGATGAAGGAGGCTGTGCTGTGACATTATTTAATCCTAAGATGCGTGAAGCCCCCGACTCGGACCGCCTAGCAGCAGAGTGGAGTGAAATGCTTGGGAGCTGATGGAACGAGTGTCCTCTGTGTTCCATTGTAAGCTAGGAAGGTGTGTGGCACCATCGCCAGTTTATTTAATGTTATCATATAAAGCATCTGGAACAATCTGTGTGTCATTTCTTCTCCCCCTTTACCCCCTCCAGACGATAGCTTCCTTTTGGGAAACTTAATTTGGTTAAAATGGATGAGGCCCGTGGGTTGCACAGGGCCTCGTGGGGCCTTTTGTGCGTGTGTGTCCAAGCCCTTCTAGACACAAAGCTGTGCATCGGTGGGTGCTTTCCTTTTCCTGTTTGGGGAACAGCTTGCGGGTTAATGCTAATTTAAACACGACTCTTCTCCACACTGGCATTCTTGACCCTGTTTATATTATACATAGCATCTTAACCACAGTGTGGAATATGTGTCGCACAGACGAGAGAGGCTTATTATTAGCGCAGAAATATGGCTAAAGCCTCTTTTAAAGAACTGGGAGGTGTAGAGCCCTAAGAACCCTCTATGGTGTTTGATTTCCAGTACTCCCATAGAAGTGCCCTGTGGAGTGATGTGCATGGATTTTATTTTCTCATCTCTGAAGCAGTTAGCTCGTTATATCTCAGGGGAATCTTAGTGGAATTCTTTCAGGGGAGCAGGGGGCCCCTCTCCTGCCTTCTGGGTCACTCCTGGGAATGGATGAGCTTTTCAGCTGCAAGTCAAGCTGATCCGGGTAAAGACTTTGAGTTACCCTTGAGTCTAGAATGCTAGGCTGTCCTGGAGAAAGGTCACTAGAAGAGATTTGGTTAGTGTTTGCAATCTTCTGGATGCAATTTGAATACATGATCCTTTTATTAACTTTTAATTTGTTCATTTACTCATTTTTTTAAAATCTTCAGCAAGGTGTGGGAAGATAGGTCTGCAATGGTTTAAAAAAAATGAGCTAGTTAATTCATTTTGGTAAGTCCAAGACTAACGTACTTTATTTTAGGGTTCTCAAGGGGTCACTTTTTTCTTTTTAAGTGAGTGGGGGATAGTGTTGACATTTCTTGGCCCTTTGTTTTAGTAAGTTCATGTATTTATTTATTTAGTAAGTTCATGCCTTTAGTCTTACACTACCTGGTTGCTGGCACAGGGCCAAGGGAATTGTATTACTACCTGGACAGTCTCTCCCACCGCCCCACCGCTGTTATGGAAGCCTTAACCCTGGAGCTCACATGAAAGCCAGGCTTCCCTACCCGCTTCTGGAAATGAAAGGGAACTATTTTCATGCATCCATGGATTTAGGTTATAATTTATTTTCTTTTTGTGGTGCCGTTTTAAAAAAGCGATATAATGACAGGGCAGACTCTTAACTTTAGTCCAGCGCTCAAACAAACATGTATGAGCCTGAGTGGGTCGGGGTGTGCTTGTGGTAGCAGAGGAAGAAGGGGAGCGCTGTCACAACCAGTCTCTCCCTCCAAAGGGGAGAAAGAAAGCCTTGGATCTCCGCTGGATGGTCACTTAGAGGATTTGTCACTTGTGGACATTCTGTGTGCCTGTCCTTCCAGGATGCAAGTTTCCCTGTTCCCCGCAGCAAGTTGGCCACCACCCCTTTCCATTTACTCCAGCCCCCCCCCCTTTCCCTTGCTCCTGTGACAGGGTCTTATACTGTAGCTCAGGTTAGCCTGAGCCATGAGACGCTTCCTGGCCTCTGACTCAGAGCAACCCTTCCTGCCTCAACAACACCCCCACACCCGAATTTCCTTTTTTAATCCCCCCATTATCTAAATTTGAAAATAGACTAGATTAGTCTTCCTGCCAGTGAGCTACGTTCAGGTTTCTTTCCCTGTATCCCAGTGATTCTCCCAACTCTTGGTTGACTTTCTGCCCCAGTGAAGATAGTCCTTGCTCTTTGGAGGGAGGTAGATATGGGGCAGAGGAGGTAAGATCCTCTCAAGCCCAGAGATATGTACCTGACTGTTTCTGCAAATAGGTTTTGTGCTAAGTACCAGGGATGGACATAAATGAACAATGCAAGATCCTCCTCCCCATCCCACCCCCCAACCAAGAATCCAGTGAGGGTTTCCAATGATGGGTTCCTGGTACTCTGGGAACATCAAAGGCAAAGAGTTAGGGGACACCTGGCCTTCGGAGTCAAGGGTCAAGGCAGTGGAAGTGGAAATGCTGAAGATGCAGGGGTGTGGGGGGGGAAACATGGAAGATTAGAATCTGGAAGGATCCTGGGAGATAAACCAAGCCTGGGGAGAACAAAAGAGATCAAGCTGGAGGGAGTTAGGAGGCCTGGAGACTGAGCGCTGCTGCGTCCGGTAAGTCAAAGGGCTTTTCTTTTTACATCTGTGAACTAGGAACACGTACTGATATTATTTGTTTCCCAAGTCTAGTTTCCATTCTTCATGTAACCCCATATATTGGCTCATCCAGACTTTCCAAGTTCAGTGGGTATTAGTTAATTGTGCGTCTACATCTGGGGGACAGTCGGAAACAAGCCGTGTAAGGCCTCTTCTCTCTTCCGTCATGGAGATGGCGTTCCATCATGTTCTCTTTCTCCCTCTCTCTCTCTCTCCCTCTCCCTCTCTCTCCCTCCCTCCCTCTCTCCTTTCTCTCTCTTTCCCTCTCTCCCCCTATCTCTCTCCCTCTCTTCCCCCCTCCCTCTCTCTCTCTCTCTCTTCCCTCTCTGTCTCTGTCTCTGTCTCTGTCTCTCTCTCTCTCTTGTTCTCGCTCTCCACTCACTCACACCAGGATCACACTGTGTAGCTCAGGCTGGCCTTCAACCTGCAGTTTTTCTTTCTCTGGTTCCTAAGCCCTGGAATCACAGTTATACATCGCCATGCCTCATTTTTTCTGTCGCATTATGTGACCAACTGAAGGTTTTCTGAAACAGCTTCACTCAAAATGACTTTTGAGTGGATTCTTCTGTTTCAGCAGCGTCTTCAAAGTCCTCTCAGTGTTTCCCCTGGGTGAAGGAGGCAGAGCCTGGTATCCAGGCCTTCGATTTATAAGCTTAAGACAGCTGACCGAGATTTACCTGTAAATGTAGAGCCAGACACAGCCGTGCCTTGTCTGTAGCTTGCTTCCATTTCCTTCTGGAGAGTCCTCCTTCTGACCCAACTTGTGTTTGAGTTTCTTCACTCAGTTTATGGCTGTCTTCCTAGAAAATTTCGAGTCTGGTGTTTGACTTTGATGGTTTTGGTGAGGTCACCTAAGATGCAAACATTGTAGAAAGCGTCCAACCAGAAGAGAGGCACTGTGTGTCTTTGTGAGTGCAGACGGGTTTTAGTGATCCAAACCATACACATATGTCAGAGTAACAGATGTGATCCTGCCATTTCCACCGCCTATCTAAGGTAGCTGCTCCATCATGGATTTGCCCTAAAGCCTTCTGTTCTTGGTCTTTGGCTACTCAAGCCTACATCGCTGTGCCTGCTTTGTTTGCACGCACGGAGATATTTTCATACTTGTGTGTACATGCCAATATGGTTCCATTTGTCTCTCTTCCCCCTGGTCTTACTTAGCCAGGCTGTACCCAAGGTTGCCATCAAAGGGGACTAGCGGAAGCCGGAAGAGCATGGCCTCTTCTTGCCTACAGCCTGACTTCATTCAGTAGAGTACTTGTCAATGATTCCAGAGACTGTTATGAAGCGGGTGTGTGTGTGGGGGAGTGGGGAGGCGGAACAGAAAACCGTTTCCAGCTGTGTGACACTCAAGATGAATAATGCCATTGCAGGGTGTGTTCTTTCCACTAGGGCTCTGCTGCCCCTGGGTCTCCAGCAAGGGGGGAGGAGGGGCATCTGGGAGCCTTTTGTGAGGTGGAAAATGAAGTACCAGGGGAGGGCCTGGAGCCACTTGTGGACCCGAGACAGGTGGAGTTATTCATTGTAGGGCAGGTTTCAGTGTGGGAGCGTTAAACAAAGCCTCCCTCCCCCAGCTCCTTAGAAGTCTAATCAGGGCATGATAAGGATGGCGTGCTCTCAGGATGGAGGAGCATAGCACCGCTAAAGCGGGATTGCCTTTTGTTAAGGGGTTGGGGAAAGGATAGTTGTCACATCAGGGAAATGAAGCTGTCCTTCTGCCCCACTGTTCACTGCAGTTCCATGGAGAAGCCCCTGCCCTCCTTGCTGAGGAGACCCAGACAGAACAGTTCAAAGGCCAGGGCAGTCAGACCGACATTTCCAGATTCAGCAACATCTGCTTTCTAGTCATTTTTATCTGAGATCCTGTCAGTGAACGCTCATGCATCTGATAGCTTAGAGGATTCTGAGTCCTTGTGCACGGCCGAGAACACTTAGGAAGAGAAATTCAACAGCAGACAAAAAAAGCCCGAGTCTTGCTCTCAATTAGATTATAAACATGGAAAGACTCAAGCCAAGGATGACTCAGATCACGCAGCTAGCGATAAATACTCCAAACCAAAGTTTAAACAGAATTCTCCGCACACTTCTGAGGGTGGAGGGAGAGCTCCCTCTGCCTTGGAGTAGACGAGTGATTGGCATGGCAGCTGGGTGCTGGTGTCACGCCCCTGGCTAAGTTTATTCCATGCCTAAGAATAAGAAGAGAGACCCAGAAGGAATGCATGTGAGTGACAGGCTCGGGAAGATGCCTGGAATATACGGCTTCTGACAAACGGTGCGGGAGTGCAGGGGGCCTGTCTAAACTAAAATGGTTGCTGTGATGCCATTACCATTTAAGACACCGGGGTATCAGAGGGTTGCCGTGAGGTTTGCTAGTTCTAAATCTGTCTAAAACTACAGAGGCAGGTGTGTTCTGGGAGCTGGGAATCTGTAGGCAAAGCTTAGTTTCATAGACAGAGCTTTCCGTATTCAGGAAGACTCACAATACAGATTTGTGTAAACAGCGCTGAAATATATGTGGAAAGCTAATGAGAACTTTCAAAGTTAGAAGATGTATTCAAACCTGGGATATGTCTTGGTAAAGTGCTTGCTTAGCACACGTGAAACCCTGGGTTTGATCCCTGCCTCAGCACAAACTTAAGTATGGGGTGCATGCAACATGGATGTAGGAGAATTCCCGAGAGTTCAAGGTCAGCCTTGCCTGCAGGAGACTCTGTCTGGGAAAAGAAACTTTACAATAATGGCTTAACAAGGAAAAGATATAATTTTGGTCTTTGAGTGTTTTTCTCTAGTAGAGAACTGAACGCAACCCGGCGCATTCCTTGAGCATACATTATGGCTTCTTTTGATGGCATGGTTCTGGGTTGGTGGCTTTGACCTGTAATTCCTGCTGCTTGGGAGGCTGAAGCAGGAGGATCTCAAGTTCAGGGCCTGCCTAGGCCCTGGAAATAAAATATTTCATATATGATGGGATAAAATTCAAATGATGGAGTGAGTTCAAAGCTGGCCTGGGCAACTTCGATAGAGTCTCTCACAATAAAGTTAAGAGGATCCGGGTGTAGCTAGGCGGTGGAGCAATTGCCTAGCTGTGTGAGGCTCTAATGTCAGTCCTAGGCACCACCCAAAGCACCGAAACCCAAACCCCAAACAGGAATGTGTGGATTTTGGCATGATATTCTGCGGCGAACACAACTCTCACCCCATCCCCAGCAGACCTTTCCAGTTAGGATGGTCTGAGAAATAGTCTTCAAATTGTTGGGAGATTAATGGTGATTTGGGGGCTAGCAGAAGGGACAAAGCAGTTTTAATTAGCTGTGGGACTCCCGTTGCTGCCATGACTAATAAAGGGCAAACTGAATCCTCGGAGGAACTTGGAAATCCCAGGAGCCTAGAAGAGCATTCAGAGAAACCCCAGCATGCTCCCATGGAGGTTCTAGAAAAATCTGGTGAACTGCTTCATTGAGGTAAACAGTTGGTCCAACTCTGTTTTTTTTTTTTAACCTGGATTTAAACAACAACATCAAAATGAACCTTTTCTGAATACGATTTTATTTCTACTTTACATAATTATATCGTCATGCCTTCTACATTTTTTGATAGAGCTAAGATAAATAGTTTTTTTTTAAAAAGTTGTTAGGATTCTTTAAGCATGTGCATATTTCACTTGGTAGTGAAAGCAGGGCCCACATTTGGGAATACTTGGGCTGGAGAGGAAATTCATCTGCAATCTCACTCACTGCTCAGTAAAGTCTTCCTGATGCCGGGCGTGGTGGCGCACACCTATAGCCCTGGCACTTGGAAGGTGGAGGCAAGAGGATCAGGGGCCCAGGGTTATCTGCGGCTATCTGGCAAATTCCAGCCCAACCTGGGTGGAATGAGACCCTGTCTTCAAAACCTAAATCAAAACCAAACTTCTTTATTGCATTTTGGAATAACCCCTTGCAGTTTTTAAACTATTAGGGCCTACTGAATATTTAGAAGTGTTTTGGTTTGTAGCTAAACTGTCGATGCAATCTATAAAAGTATTTTATATTAAATGTGTAATGATGGAGGGAATAATCACTCCATGTGATAAACTTCATATTTAATTATCACCTCCTATCTCTGCTTATCTCTCCTCAGTCTCTCCAGGGCTTGTGTTTCTTGGCCCATTGTTACCTGCTATTGACTTCTTTATCCCTACTCTAAACAGTCTCTACACCTGAGCTTCCCTACACAAGGACCGTGGCTTCCAGGGCTTTCTGTTGACTGTTTTCTCTGTCGAGAAGTTTTTTTCTCTCCAACTATCTAAACGCATACTGTCACTGTGTCTTTGCTCAAAGCTCACCACCTTCTCAAGGAGGCCGAGGCCGTCCCTAGCTCCCGCCTGTAAAATGGAATGATCTTTCCTGTGTGTCCAGCTTGTCTCATAGTCCCTTCTTCATTGTATTTTTGACTTCTTAGTTGAGGAAAAAAATTTTTTTTTAAAAAAAACAAATTCTCATTTTGTTTTCTGATGTTTCCCAAGTGCTCAGCATAATACACTATACACAGCGAAAAGTTTTTGAGTAAAAAACTTGAATGAATGAATTTAATTATGATAATTAATTACATTTAATTATGACAAATAAATACATAAAGAAATGTATTTGTGGTTGTTGAGCATGCTAGAATAACTCAGATATAGCCTTGACTTCATGATGTTTACAGTTCAGTGAAGGTGGAGATGACTCTTGGGGAGCTCACTCTGTAGCTTTAGGAAAACACGGCAGAAGAGGCAAGTCTGCCATTGTTTCTGAGGTGGAGAAAAATGAGCCTCGACTTGAAGGGTGAGCTGAATGAACTGAAAATGGGATGTGGGGGTGGGACAGGAACGGGGGAGGGGTGATGAAGACAAGGAAAAGTAGGTTCCTGGAAAAGAAAATGGGACTCAGCTTTTCATGTCTTGAGTTGAAGTCATTGGTTTTAAATGATGAGATTGTGTAAGGGTAGGCATTTGTCATACTTATTGGTATCTTTGATGGACAGAGCTTCACTATGAATACTTTTTAAAGTCATCAGCAGTATTTTCATTTTAAGCTTTGCTCATTCGTGAGGGAGTAGGGATTTTCCACTTGAAAGTGGGAATTTAAGTCCATGGAAGTAGCTTCAGTTCTGTGTCTGGCAGATGATCGCTCTGTGGTCTATATGCCTAAATTCTTTGTTTTATGCTAATGCTATTTCCTGCAAAATGTTCTCTTTGGCGTTTGTCTTCATGGAGGTTCCTTTGGGAGGCTCAGCAGGACTCCTCTGAAGGCTACCTTATTGTAGATTCTTTATGTGTGTGGACTTCCCATGGCTAGTTCTGTTGATTCTCATAAGTGAGTGTGCATTTTATAGTCTTTACTTCTTTTGGATTAGGGTTTCTGAGCCTGATTTTCTCTGGATGGATAATATGTACTTATTAGTTGGGCTGCAGTACTAATATTCATAAACTCTAGATTCTGTTAATCTACTTGTGCTGTTATAGACCAATAATGCCCCCTTCGTATTTGGGTGTTTCTGCAAGTGGCTCCCTGTCTCTCTCTCTCTGTCTCTGTCTCTCTGTCTGTCTCTCCAATGTCAACTACTTTCTGACAATTTCTGTATTAAACGCATAATATGAGTTATAGTGTAAACAACCCTCTGCATTAGGAACTAACTTCGCTCAAGTTAATGTTGCTAATTTGTTGTTGTTGTTGTTGCTTGTATCTGAAATGCCTTCATTTGCAGGTCTATTTTAAACTTTGCATGTTATTTTATCATGTATTTGCCTGTAAGCAAGATTGAACTGGATTTTGTTCTGAGATACCGCTCGATGAGGAAACATTGCTTTTATGTTTATTGTTATAATGGATGAAGGGACCCTGGAGTCAGCACAGAACATACCCAGACACCGAATTCTCAATTCTCAGCACAAAGGAGATTTAATACCCTGGAGGGCCCAATTTTTTGGGAGGTGCTGCCTCTGGATCAGACAAAAACAACAGTAGGTGTCTCTGCTGGAGTGGTTTTTAAGGAGAAAAGGGGGATGCCTGTGCTAGGATGAATTGGAAAGTCCTGATTGGACATGTTAGCCAGTGTAGCCAAATAAAGAATTTTGATTGTTAGACCTTGGTGATCAGTCTCAGGAATGAGTTAGACATAAGGAAGTGGCCAAATAAGGGAACTGACCTTGTTAGTGTAATAGCTGCCATTACAGTTACCTCATCGATGGGTTAAATCACATAAGATGTCTTGTACTTGATCTTAAACTACAAAAGAGGCAATTTTATGTTGTATTTCTTGGCCTTTCCTTTTGTTTTTGTCGTTTTCCATGTCTTGTTTGTTCTGCACATCTTCAGCATGGTGAGCTGGACACATCTGGCCTTCAGGTTTGCTGGTTGCTGCTTGTTTGACAATATGTCCGTAAGTTTCTCTGCTTGCAATGCCAATGTTCAGATAAGAAGTTTCAATCTAACTCTGACATTCATCAAAGAATTTTATGGTTTTTCTTTTCAATTTCCATTCTCCTTTTACTTATACTTTTCACTTTTTAACTCCTGTTTTTTGTTGGTTGGTTCTGCTTTTGCAAAGAAGCTTTCTATTGGAACTCTTGTTGCAGTGGGCTTCAAGTCTGACCTTGCTTTAGTATCGGTTCCAAGAACTCCTCCTCTCTGTGAGATACCAAAATACATGAGTGCTCAAGTTTCTTATGTAAAATGGTGTTGTTCATGGGCCATACTAACCCAGATCCATCTCCCTGCATACTTTAAACCAACCCTGGACTTCTTAAATGACTTGGTAGTCTTTACACATCAATTCCGTATAAATGCTTGACATATTGTATTGTTTTGGCAATACTGATAAAGAAAAAGAAATGTTTGTATTTGTTTAGTTGAGATGTAGTTATTTTTTTTCTTGATTGTTCTTGACTGGTGAGCTGCCCATCAAGGTGGACACTAGGTTTCCATTTTCCATTTGTCATGCTGTACAGCAGTGTTGAGTCTATTACTACAGCTGAAGTGGGGGCAGTGAGGAAAGAGGTCCTCATCCCTGGAGATGTGAAGTCTAGTGAAGAAGAATGTTGGCCTCCTGCAGATGCAGATACCATCAGTGCTAGAAGAGATGGCATGCCGAGCCTCATTTGATACTGGAGTGTTTCGGGAGATCCTGGGGACGTGCTGTGTCTGCAGCATGAGATGGGTTGACGCTGTGAAGTCCTGAGCAGCTGCGTATGCTTGGGATCGCACAGGCATGGAAGACGAGAATGAAGGAAGAAAACAGGACTTAAGGACAGGTGGAAGGAAGTCAAGCTTTTGTTTGTCCTTTCCCCACCCCCCTTTTTTCTTTTTGTGCTACTTGGTGAAGTCCTGGTCTGTAATTCTCTCTTTCTCCCTTCGTATATTTCAAATAGGATTAGAAGTGACTTTTGTTTTTTTCAGATGAGTGTAGCTGCTTGTGGAAACAGTTGTGCATGATAGCCCTTTAGCGCCCTGCTGATTAATAGCTAGCGTGTATTGATGGCTTGTTCTGTGAGAAACTGGACAAAGCCTTGCATAACCCTGTGGTGCGAGTAACCCTGGTGGGAGTTACCAATTGCATACTTTTTCATAATCCATAGGAAATCAGAAGAGAAGAGCAAAGTTAAGTCTCTGATTAGTGAAGACCAGATGGCTGGCTATTGACTAGCTTCTTGGTGGTTTTCATTGTGCAGAGAATTATCATTCTGCTAGCTCTTTGTTTCTTAGTCACACTGCTTTGCCATGGTAAAATTTTTACCACTTTAAAAAAGCTGTGTCAAGAGTTAAAATATTACACATTATAAATTTGTAAAGTGCATTTGAGACTGAGAGGAGGGAAGTCAAGACCCATGTGCCGGCTCCCATTGCTGCCACACGGCCATGCTCTGGCCTTTCCAGGCCCTGCCTTCTCAAGTTAAAGAGAGGATTCGAGTCATGCTTGAACAACTCATTCCTCAGGTTTATTGTTTGGTGACTCTGATTTTATTTTGTCCCTGCAACTTCATTTTAAAGACTTTGCTTTGTACTATTATGTCATCTCACCCAAGAAGCTCTAGCTGACGTTCGGAGACTCCTATGCATTCTTTTCCTTCTGTGTTCTGGGAAGGTAGTTCTCCAGTGACTTCAGCTTGGCCTCTGCATTTAAAAAGCTGTTTTCTTTTGATTGCTGAGGTTCAGGGAAGATAAAAAAGTATGATCATCTTAGATTTAGCTGTTGATGCTTGCTTTAGAAAAATGTAAAAATGTCTAAATTGTGAGTTATTGACATCTTTTTGTAAAACCCAACAAAGAGTGTGTGTTGTCACTTCCCAAAGAAGCATGAAAGAGCTAAAGGATTGGGGAGGACCGCTTTCAGGTTTAATGACTAGCCTGAGATTTAGTAACATTTTAGAGGGATGAGCTCCTTTTAGAAGCAGATAAAAGGTATCTGGTAAGTTGGTTTTTCCTTTTCCTTAATCAGATTTTTTTTGTGCTGAAATTAACAACTATATTAAAATATAGTTATGTTTAAAGAGTAATACTCAATAACTTGATATGAAATGATGACTCCAATCTTTCCATAGTTAACATATCCAGCATTTACCTGCTCATTTATTTGTTTTTTGTTTGTTTGTTTTTTTTCTAGACACCTCTGGCTCACTTTTGAGCAAATTTGAGACTATATTATTATAATTATTATTATTATAATTTTGAGGCAGGGTCTCATATAGCCCAGGCTAGTCTTGAACTCACTGTTTAGTAAGGATGACATTGAACTCCTGCTCCCTTGTCTCTGTCTCCCAGGTTCTGTACTACCGTGACCACTCATAAATAGTATTAGCTATGGTCACTGTGTTACCCATCAGGTCTGCAGAACTTAGCTATCTCACAGGCAATACTTGGCGGACCCTGGCCACTATTTGCCCATTTCCCCCTCCAGTGCAGCTTTTCTTACCAATGTGCTAAAATCAACTGATTTAAAGATGTCTAAACATCATTTTTGTCATTCAAATCATTCAGTCTTCTAGATTCACATATTTCAATATGAATATTTTATTATATTTCTTTTTTGTTATTTAGAAATTGAGGGGGAAAATAAGACATAGGCCTTTTATTTTTAAAGTCTACCTAATTCTTTATTTATAATCAATATTTATCCTGGGGAAGTCCAGGCAACTGAGGATTTAGTGTGTGTTTGGGGCTGATTCATCTGCTTGTATCCTTGTTTGCTGTTGAGTTCTTTCTCCTTAGTCTGACTGATACATGGAAACCAGACAGGTCTCCAGGCTCTCAATCTGAAACACAGGTGTAGGCAGTGTTTGGGATTAGATGAGGTGTTGGTTCAGGCAGGTAATAGGCATGGGTGTTGCTTCAGGCTAATACCAGAGATAGGTTGGTCCAGGAGGGGGCAGAGACATGTGGTTAGCTCAGCCTTGAGGCAGAGCCAGGAAGAATTCAAAGCACCCCCATGTACTGTGAAGGTTCTGAGAGAGGCCTTCTGTGTGGGTCTGAGAGAAAAAGCAGATGAAAAACTAAAACTTCCTTAAGAAATGTCATTTTTGGAAGTGGAAGCAACGGGTGAATGTCTTGGTTTCAAGTGATCTCAACCCTGAGGCACGTGTCAGGCAATGGATATTCAAGAAAAGTCCCAGCTACTTCCCAAGGAGAGGGCCGTGGACCTCAAATCCTCATCTGAATGATAAGTACTGTATTTCTAGGTGTAGGAATTAGAGCTTTCATGCGTCAACACATTTCTGCCGCTGGAGAGATGTGTAGTAAACTGTACTCAATCTTCAGTATGGACAGAGTGCCCCTCCCCGACCAGTAGGATTGAAGCTTGAACCCCGGGCATACCTGTGTTTGGGGAGAGGCCTTTAGGGGAGAGCTGGCATTAAGGGAAGGCGTAGGAGTATGAGTGGAGCATCGATCCAATAGGATCTTTCCATATGTGCATAGCTCTCCATATGCACGTGCTCTGAGGAAAGTCTGTGTGTACAGGAAAGAACAGTCCAAGCCCACATGAGAGCCAGCAGCACAATCAGCCGTGCTCTCCCCTGATCTCGATTTCCAGGCACTGTCACTGAAACTCCCCAGTCAGTGACAATATGCCCTGACAGGCTGTAGCAAGCTCTCTTGTTGGACTATCTTTGGACAGCCAGCCTGCAAGCAATGACCCGGAGACTTATTATTATAAAAGCTTAGCCTTAGCTTAGGCCTTTTCCTGGCTAGCTCTTATAACTTAATTAATTCATATTTTTTTTTTAATTAGTGTTCTGCGATGTGGCTTGGTTACCTCTTCTTATTACGAAACATCTGACTTGCTCTGGGTCTGCTGGCGAAATCGCGTGCCTAGATTCCGCCTCCTCTCTTCTTCTCCCTGGAAATCCCACCGATCCTCTCCTGCCTGGCTACTGGGCGTTCAGCTCTTTGTTAAACCAGTCAGAAGGTGCCTTAGGCAGAGACACATCTTTACAGGGTCCACAAATATTCTGCAACAGCAGGCTAAGCTGACTGACACATTCTCCGTTGATTTTGACAGGGAAGAAAGTATTCATTCTGGCCAGTAGTTGTCCTGGTGGATGCTGATGGCTGACTTTGAGCTTGTTATCACACACGAAGAATGCACATCACTTTTTTTTGCCTCTCCTTCTTCCATCTTTTCATCCCATTTTAATGACAAAATAACCCAGGTGTAAATTTTTTCATTAAACACACTTCAAATATGTAAAAATTTCACCTCTCCTTTGAAATTGTTTTTACATGAAGTATTGCTCAAAATATTAAAATGTTTTTGAAACAACAAACAGTATATAAGTAACAAACCCAATCATCATATCTGCATTTCTATAATAAGTAGAATTATCATTTAATCTTTTTTTTCCTTTTATGGCCTTTTTCCATTATGGCCTGTTTTATGGTCTGCTTGTTTTTTTTTTTTTTTTTTTTTTTTTAAGTTGCCCCATCCAACTTTTATTCAACTGGGAACATTTGACAGTCTGAGCTGCAGAAGGGAAACCAAGGCAAAAGGGTAGGTGGGAGACACGGAGGATTTCAGGGAGAGGTGAGGAGGGGGACAGAAGGGCAGGGCAGGGTGTGTGCACAGGTGGATTCTGGGGAGGCACACCCCCTCACAGAGGCCATCTCTGGCCTGACTTGGTGGCTGCAGGAGCATCGAGGAAGGACCACAGGTCTTTGAGATATTTCAGTCCTTCCTGTCATAAGGCGGCTGCCAGGAGGTCTCAGGACCCTGCCTCCAGGTCTCACTGGCACTGAGCCAGGGCAGCTTTGATGGCAGCTACCAGTTTCCGAAACTTGCTTTCTGTATCCACGTAGCCATCACCTCTCTTCTTGGAGTGAACCAACTTCCCTGCTACTGTCACTTCAAAGAACCTGGTGACCTGGGGAGTCCCCTCGCCACAAATGTCCAGGCATCCGGGGAACTCATGTTCTAGCTTCTCCTTGAGCTGGAGATACTTGGGCTTGTAGCCTCAAGCTCCACAATACACAACTCGAACGGCCAGCGCCATTGCTCCAGATCGTATCCCCGCACTGGTCTGCTTGTTTTTAGAGGTAGTGAATGTGTGTTTTGTTTCTATCAGCCATATTTTAAAGCCACTGTTGCACATGGTAACATGTTTGGAGTCGAATTTTGATAGCTTGATAATAAACCATTAAGTTGTTCAATAGTTCATTTAACCACTGTGCTGTCTAGTTTTATGTCAGCTTAACACAAGCTAGCGTCATCAGAGAGGGAGCCTTAATAGAGAAAATGGTCCATAAGATCAGGTTCTAGGCAAGCCTCCAGGGTATTTTCTTCATTAGTGATTGATGTGGGAGAGCCGGATTACTGTTGGTGGTAGCCATCCCTGGGATGGCAGTCCTCGTATCTGTAAGAAAGCAGCCTGAGAAAGCCATAGGGAGCAAGCCAGTAAACAGTATGGCCTCTACGCCAGCGCCCGTCCTAGTGTAGCTCCTGCCTCTTTTGAGTCCAGGCTTCTTTCTTTGATGATGAACAGTGATGTGGAAGGATAGTCAAAGAAATCCCTTCCTCCCCACGTTGCTTTAGTCGTGGTGTCCCACCCCAGCGATCGCAGCTCTAACAAGACAGCTGCTAGTTTAGTTTTGGAGTTGTATTTTCTGTCTCTTTACTATCTCAAAAAAGTTTCACTCACAACTTGTCGTGCATTTTCCTTATACTGTGTACAAGCAGAGTCACTGGCTTGAGAAAAATAGTACTTGCTTTTCAAGAAGACAAAAATATCTTTGAACTTTTTAACTCATTGTAGAAAATAAAAAGTATAATGAGAAAAAGGAAGCCATAATTATTCTGATTGAGAGACAGCCACTGTCAAATCTGTGGGATGTTTTCTTCTAATGTTTCTCTGGTTCAGATCTTTTCTAGGCATGTCCTTCTGTCCCCTCAGCATAGTGACATAAGTAGGTGGTTTCCTTGCTCTCTCTCTTTCTCTTGTGCTCTCTCTCTCTCTCTCTCTCTCTCTCTCTCTCTGTGTGTGTGTGTGTGTGTGTGTGTGTATGTGAATGCATGTGGAGATCAGTGCAAGAACCTTGGGTATTTTTTCTCAGGTGCCATCTCTATTTTGAGACAGGGTCTCTCGCTAGCCTAGAACTCACCGATCAGGTTAGGCTGGACTGTGAGCTCCAGGGATCTGCCCGCTTCTGCTCCCTAGCACTGACCTTCCAGGTGCTTGCCACTAATGCTTGCTCTTTTAAAATGCTGCTTCTGGGCATCAAACTCATTTCCTTGTGGTGGCAAGGGGAGCATTTTCTTGCTGAGCCATCTTCATAATCTCTCAAGTGATTACTTTTGAGTGTGTTCCCCAGTGGCAGACAAACTACAAAGACATTTTTTTCTAGTCAGTGATAGTGATGGTGAAACTGATGTCCAAAATGATGCCCACACTCGTACAGCACAGCCAGAGCGAAAACAAAAATTAGTGTGACCAAGGGGCATGACTTTTCATAGTGTGGGGAGGAGACAAGATGCTCTCTGTAGTTTGTCAAACTGTAGACAGTTGAAATAGTGGGCAGTGTCTCTAAACACAATTTATTATTTATTATTATTATTATTATTATTATTATTATTATTATTATTATTATTATTAGAGACAAGGTCTTACACAGTAGCCCCAAGAAAGCCTTGGAATGACAGCCATCCTCCTGTCTCAGATCCCCATGGGGTGTGATTGCATGCGTAAACCACCATGCCTTATTCCAAACACTATCTTTACAGTAAGCGAAGTTTGAACAAAGCCACATTTAGTACAGGTCTGTGGCATAGCGCCAAAGCTTATCTTAGGAAAGCAACTGTGAGCCAAAGGGAGACAGTTCAGACAAGTAGCTCTACTCCCTCAGTCTGAGGGAGATGCTGCATGGTCCACATTCCTTGCAGAATGATGGGCTGGCAGCTTTCAGGATATTGCCTATAAATACTACGTTGCACGTAATCATAGGCTTGATAGTTGCTGGATGGAATCGAGCTCACGCTTAGACAACCTAACCCTGCACCCTTTCCTTTTTGTCAAGCTATGTGTGGATCTCTGTGCTTCCAGCCTTGGCTCCTCGGAGGACAACATCAATGAAGGGCAGCCTGTGACCACAGTAGGGTATGCTGAAGTCAGAGGCAGGAGGATCACATTATAGGAGTGATAACACTATCCTGGGCAGTACTAGCCCATTACGGATTACTTTCTAAATCTCATGGAGGCAAGCTTTGGCACAGTAACATGTGTGAGATCCTCATTTCAGACCATTTGACAGGCTAGAGGCTGAGGCAGCCCCTGGCAGTTCTATGTGTCTAACGTGGGGAGGATGAGTGTGGTCCACAGGCTGGAGAAGAGAGCTAGAAGAATAGCCAGGATCGCTGATGGGATGGACGGTGGCAGCGAGAGGAAAGGGTGAGAGGAGAGTGCCCTGG
Source organism: Dicrostonyx torquatus (assembly GCA_028555095.1). NCBI lineage: Eukaryota > Metazoa > Chordata > Mammalia > Rodentia > Cricetidae > Dicrostonyx > Dicrostonyx torquatus. The sequence goes on from JAQHUG010000156.1 coordinate 3,822,804, forward strand.
AGTTTCTTGAATAATGCCCACTGCCTTCTCCGTGATGGACCTGCATACTGTGGGCTGTTTCTGAGGGAAGAGGCAGTATGAGGGATGGGGAGAGCAAAGGGAAATGGCAGCTTTAGGGCTCAGCTGGGATTAGACTATGTTGATTCATAGTGACAGCCTTATCTTGTCTCTGGTCATCTCCACAGGGTCCCCGGTGATTGTGAATGAGAACAGAGCAGCAGTGTGGATTTTCCTAGGTTTGGTAGTGTCAGAGGGCAGACTGGCAGAAAGGACTGTGGGAGGGAGCAGGCTGGTGCAGGGGAGCCCAAGGACCGAGCATGCAGTTAAGCTTGGGAGAGCTGAGGCTGGACAAAGGGAAGAAACGTAGAGAGGTCGGGAAGCTCGGTAATTTGATATTCAAGGGCAGGGACAGTGTCTTTAGGTGCAAGAAGCTGGATGTTCAGTTCCAATTAGCAAGGGGAATTTCGAGGACAGTCTTGGTGACAAGAGACTAAGCTGAATAGTCACTCAAGGACATATTGAGAAGAAGTTGTTGTCTTTGTTGAAATTGCCCTCGACAGTGGTTTGCCCAATGGCTGACGAATCTGGAGATGAGAAGGACAGCACCCAAAAAGTCCCTTCTAGTCTTAGACTTTTTTTTCATAGATTTTCATTTATTTGGGGGGGGGGCACTGCTTTCCCCTCCCTTCGATACATATTATTTTAAATCAAAAGACCAGAACAAACTGTTAAAGAACTATTTAGCAATCCCATTTTTATTGATCTCCTTGTAATTGTAAATGTTTGACAGATTATGGCCTCTGTAAAGTCCTCAGGATCCTTTAATGTAAGCTGCACTGGGTTCACTCCGGGTCAAGGAGTACAATGGTCGGAAAGTGTTGCTTTTTTCTCTGTATCCTACCACATGCTGGCTTCTGAAGTCCTGTGATGGCCAATTAGGACCGGAAAGTAAGGAGTTGCTTGAGCTATTTTTAAGGGAACATTAACTGGCTTCATCTTGCATCACATGGTCCGGGTCATGGTTAGCCCATTTGCCGTCTGGAGGTTTGGCGTTTCACCTCTTGCTTGTGGAGTGGATGGTTCCGGGCATTTTCAGAATGAGTTCTGTGGTTGGGTGTTTTGTCTGAAGTTTGGATCTGTATTTGGAACTCAAGTAGAGTGCAGGTTTGAAAACTAGGATCCCAAGTGACAGAAGGGATTCTATGAGTACATTCTATATTTGATATTTGAATACCGTTTTGATATGCGAAGAAGGGAATCCAGTCCTCATCCTGGAACATAGATAAATGACCCTTTAGGATTTATTATTATTGTTATTGTTGTTGCAAACCATCAACTAGCTTGAGTTTGAGCTCGCTTATTTGGGAAGATCGCTGTATCACCACATGAAACTGATACAAGAGACATTTGGAACTTGAACTTGGAAGGATGACAGTCTAGCTGCAGGCTGTCTGGTGCAGTGGGAGGAATTCCTTGTTCTGGGGCTGGAGCTTCTTTCCTGTGTTTCCCCTCCCTCACGTTCCTCTCTTGTTCTCTGTCTTGAAAGATTCCTTCACACTTGTGTTTTTAGTCCCAGAGTAAGGTCATCAAGGTAAGAGAACAGTCACATTAGGTGCCTTTATCTCTAGCGATTCAGCCTCATCAGGACCACCCTGCCCCCATCCTTCCACATCGTGACCCTCTGTGGGATAATTGAATGCATTACAAACCCCACTGCAGTCATGGTTCTATAAACACATGACTTGCATTACATGGGCCACCAAAGCTGCCCCAAACACCTCAACTCAGATTTGAGACTATGGTATGTTATGGGTGGCAGTAGGCTTTTGGTTTTTGGTTTTTCTTTTTTCTGTACATATCAGGTTTTCTAATAGAATCATAGTGGCTTAATCATGGAAAATAAATTTTTAATGTTTTCCATGTGTCAATTCTCAGCCTGTAACTATCAAATTAATATGTCTTTGGATTCTGTTGTTTCAGAAGGTTGGATTTTTTAAAATTACTGTTTGAATCACTAGCTTGAATTCCTTCCTAAATGGTCCAGTGAATTCAGGCTTGAGATTAGACAGACTCTCTTGCAATTTCTGAAATGATCCGAAACTTACATTTATATTTTGTATTATGTACTTGTTTAAAAAGGCATTCTCAATATTGTCAACTATATTCTTTATGATTTATTATCCGCGGAACCCTTGACCTGTCTTCCTGCTTCATACACCTGTTTACCTGGGGTCACAAGTGGAAAAGCTCCAAAGCCCTGTTTTAGATGACAGCTTTGGATTGGAAGATTTCCGAGGATTCTGCTCTCAGTCATCCAGCCTATAACCACAGGGCACTCCTGCTCACTTCATGTCTGCTTTAGTGGATTTACGGGAGCCTGTGTGTTTGAGTACACAGATATACATACTTGTTGAAGATATAATATTGGGCTGTGACAGCGGAGAGGAGTTGAAAACGTCTGAAGTAGGGACTGTGAGTAAGAAGCGAGGAGATCATCATTGACTTCATCACGTGATAAGCCTGGAGTGTCTGATGGATCAAAAATCAAAAACGTTTGGTTGCAGGAGAGCAGCTAGCTGCCTTTGGTGGGCTCTTAATGTATTTATTTATTTATTTACTTTCTGGTAGAGAGGATTGAACCCAGGGCATTGTGCATCACAGGAAAGTGCCATACCACTGAGCTACATCCCCTCCCCATCTTGATTGGGGTTTTAGGCACCATGGTTTGAACTATACTTCAGAGAGGATTTGAACGAAGGACTTCACCATCGGCCTTGGAAGGTAGTGAGCTTCCCGTAACTGAAGAAGAATTCGCCGGAGATTGCACAACAGATATCCTGTTCAGTGAAAACGCTGGGTAAGGGGAGCTAGATAATTCTAAAAGTTTCTATCCAGTTGCGAGAGATGTTGTGTTCAGTTTTATAATAAACACCACACACAGACTACCTTGAGAACACTCTGCAAGAAGCTAAAGCTGAAGTTAGACGAGCTAGACTAGTCTGTCGATTGATCATTAAAAGCAAACATGGACACACCCATCATTCACTTATGCACACGTGATAAGTGCAGGGGACTTTGAAGCTCACGATTTGCAGGTTGCAGTGTTTCTAGGAGTGAAGAGCTTTCCAACCGTCTTTGGTGACCTGAGCGCTTCTTGTGTCCTCTGTGAATCTGGACAGAACCGCAAAGTCGCTCCTTTACAGACCAGACAAATACTGGATAGAAGACATTTACGTTTTCCTCTGAATTATGGTGCTCTTGTTCTCTGGCTGGGGCTCAGCCTTCAGAGGTCTGCTTCTGGAAGAAGAGCAGAAGTCATGATAGTTTATGTGAACTCAAGCAGGCAGAGAGGTTTCTCTGTCATTAGATAATCATATGTATCCAAGGTCACATGAAAGTGTGCTGCCTGTGGTCTGTGTTTTTACTCCCGACTAACTGGATGCTTAAAATCTGTGGCTTCCAAAAAGTTCCAGGATATGAAAGCAAACAGTTTTATATCTGATGCAGTTTTGATGTCATTAAAAAGAGAACCAGCAGGCAAATGCTCTCAGCTCGGCCCTGTCTTGAAAGGCCTTGGTAAATGTTGACTTTGCCTCTATGACTGCCGGGGATTGTAAATTTGAATGTGCTTTGGGACAGGTGGTCTCAGCTCCTACCTTGCTTTCCGGTCTTTGTGCTTCCGCTGCTCGAGTTCCCAAGAGTCAAAATTGATGCCAGATGTGTGTCAACATCAAGAATCCCCTACGGACTTTCTTGTTCCCCCAATCCCCTCCCTGCTCCCCAGATACCAATGCAAGAAGACACCAGGGACAGCCACAATTAACACCAGCAGCAGGCCGTTTGTGAGACCTGCAGGCAAGTTGTTCTGAGCTGGACAATGTTCACACTCATAGACGAACATATTTGATGGATTGTGTTAGCCACTGCTCTAGAAGATTCTGGGCTTTTTTGACTGCATTATTTTAATGTTTCTATTTTCTGATTCTGGGGATGCAGGTTTTCTTCTAATTCTGGGAATTATTTATTTATTTATTTAGTTAGTTAAGGCATAGCCCAGATTGGCCTTGAACTCTTTCTATTCCAGACTGGCCTCAAACTCAGGGAAATCTTTCTGCTTCAGCCTCCCTAGTGCTGGAATTACAGGCCTGAGTCACACATGGTCTGTGGGGTTTCCTTTTTTAAGCCTATTTCTTTACTCATGTTGTCTCTGTAGGTTGGATATCTGCTCAGATGTTTCTGAGGTTGCAAACCTGCCTGCCTCTTCACTTTCTGATCTTTTTTTATGCCGCTGTTGACTGCTCTCTATAATTTTTTCTCAGTAAATCTCTCAAGTATTAATTCTCTCTTCAGCTGCCCTTTGTTGTATGTGGTAGTCTCTGTTGAGTTTCCCCACATAAATGTGGTACTTTCCGTTTCTGGAAACACTGAATCGGTTTCATTTTTATTTTTTTATTTATTTATTTTACCATTTATTGACTTATTGGTGGGTGAAGGGTGGCCATGCATGCTTTTGGGGGTTGGAGGACGACCTGCTGGAGTCTGGAGTTGGTTCTCTCCTTCCACCATGTGGACCAAGCTAATGCCATCAGACTTGCTAGTAGCTTTATGTTGTTGAGCCATCTCGATGGCCCCATCTTCAAATGGAATAATTTTAAATCTATTGTCCTGTTAATAGTTATTCAAACATCATTCCTATTATAATTTTACATTATCATTTTATAATCCGTTTCTGACAACTCCAGTATGTATAGACTTTGCATTCATTGGCTTTGATGACTTCAGTATGTGCTGGTTTGTTTCCAAATGTTTTGTGCCCCTCCAGCTCCAACCCCTTCTTCCTGCCTCTGACCCTATCCCATTCTTGTATAAGCATATGTGGTTTTTTTTTCCCCCTCTGGGAATTGAGAACACTAGGTAAATCAGTTTGGAAAGAATATGCCCTTGCTTTTGCTTCAACCCACGGCCACTACAGTTTCAATTTTCACTTTGAGTTTTTTTGTTGGCCAGACGAATAGAATTAATTTTCTGTCTCCAGTTAATTAATAGCGGATGTCCTGGCTGTACATTCTCCGAGAAGTCTTTGCAACTTTCATCTAAGTCCCGAGGCAGTCACACTTCTGTGCCCCATCCCTTGTGACACACATCTGTGTTTTTACATCTCCGCTTCACCTGTTGACATCGGGCTTGCTGCAGAGATCTTTGCTGTGAGTCTACTGTCCTGATTTCTGCCTGTAAACCCCAGAACTAAAAGTTAACTGGGATTGGAGTCTCAACATTGGCCATATTCAGCCTTCTTTCATGTCAGCTGATTGTTGACATAGTTTGTTTTCTCGGATATGTGCTGCTTTTTCCAACTTGACTAGAAACCACACAGGTAGCTACTTGTGGGTTTCTGGAGGCACATATGCGCGCAATGAGTTCAGTTATGTTAATGCTGGAAGGATTTCAGGCTATTTGGCCCTTAATATTCCTAGAAAGGCATCTACAGTATAACTTCTTCAAAAAAAAACAGGACATATTTCATCCTCTGAATGCATTTTGTAAAAAGATCTATTTATCTTTATGCGTGTATGTATGTGGCTGCATGAGTTTATACACACTATGTGTGTATGGAAGCCCATGTAGGTCAGAAGAGGGCATCGGATCCCCTGGGACTGGAGTTTTGAATTGCCGTTTGGTACTGGGAACATGTCTAGGTCCGCTATAGGAGCAGTGAATATGTGTAACCACTGAACTATTTCTCCAATGCCTGGAATATATTTTCTTTACCAAATAATCCTACTCTTCAGACTGTCACATTGCTTTCAGGTTCACTGTCAGTTTTGTGATGCTGCCCTTGCCTAGCTACGCCAGCGTAGATTGCTGGCTATCTTCCCACAGATGAATTCTTGAGAATTCATAGGTCAAAGGGTGTGCCTGGCTGATTCTTGGTGGACCGCGCCAGAATTAGCCTGAAGGAGAAAAAGAACTTTGTCTCATAGAAACCTTCCTCACATTAGTGGGTGAACTGATAGAAAACATCAGCAGGTTGGGAGAAATCGCACTTTAGATTTAAATTTAGGTTTAGGTTCTGTTGATCAATCAAAAAGCACATTTTTTTTGGTTTATTGACCATTTGTATCTCACATATATATTTCTTGTTTGTGCTTATCAATTTTTATATTAGGATTATCATTTTACGGCTTATTTTTGTTTAGCTTGTATATTAGTAATATAGCTCTTGTTTTTTTTTCAGGTTATTGGTAGTTTATCCAAGATACAAAGCATGTTTCCAGTTGTGTGCTCCTTTCCTCCCATCCTTCTCTTTAAATAGAAAGTGGCTTTATCTGTTTGTGTGGTTTCTTTTATTAACCTTTTCTTCTTTAAGGTTTTGCATTATGATAAAAAATACTCCTCCCATTCTAAGATGTTATAAACATTTAATTTTTGTTTAGCTCACTTAAGACTTTTTTAAAAAAATCATTCCTAGTTGTAGTGTATGGAACATTTGCTTATATGATATTCAAAGTTTACCTGACATTGCAGGTTTTAAGTTGCTTGCCTAGGTACCAGTTAAGTGGTCTCTCTCCTTAGTTAGTAGTCTCACCTGAGCACTGTTAGTATGTCCGCCCAACTGAGCATCTAAGTGAAAAGGTTAATCATGATCTCTCCATCTTTAAGATGTTCAAGGTCCAAGTGCTGATGCCTGAATGATAGAGATCAGTGTGGTTAATGTTATGTGCAAGGTACGGAGGTGATGGCATACAAGGTACAACTGACGCCCTGCCAACGGTGATGGGTGTGTGTGGGAATGAGGAAGGAGGAGACTTCTGAGACTTTGGCCAGCACTGGAACATTGACAGATAAAAGAGTTCATTTAGTGGCAAGGGACTGGAAAGGGACTGGAAAGGGCCATTCTGATCAGTGAAAACAGGACATGAAGGGACATGAAATAGCCTGGTGTTTTCTAGCAACTCTGAGTGGTTTTCTCGGTACACAGTGGAAGACTTGCTAGTGGGTAACGCAGAGTCCAAATCGGGGAGCATCCTGTTGGTCCCCTCCCTTCAGATCCTTGACAATAGCAAACATTTCCATGGTTCTATATTAGATCATGGGAGGTTAAGTTAGAGAGAGGCAGAGAAGCGAAATAAGAAATAAGATTAAATATCCCTGCCATTGTCCAGGGAGGTGACTGGAACTAAGTGTCAGCGAGTGGAGCAGGGGACAGAATGGACTTACATCTCCTGAGGAGGAGAAATGGCAAGATCTAATGGCGTAGTTGGCACAAGGAAATACCAGGTTAGATTTGTCCTGTCTCTGTTTACGATATCCTCACTTCAGACAAGATTTATACCTCATCTGCTCTCAGAAAGCAATGGACTCTGTCAGATGCTCATCCTCCCTGACTCCCTCTGTTAGTTACATTGGGGGACAGTTTCCCCAGTTTTGAAAAGTTCTTTCTTAATTTTTTACCCACATCAGGTCATATTTCTGGGTTTGTGTGATGCTCTTGGCATGAGCAATGTTTGGTAAAATAAAACTTTTTTTTTTTGTCCCCCAGATAGCTAGATTACACAGATATGTTCCTGTGATCCAGTTAGCAGACAGAATAAGGCGCGCATCAAATTGGTTTCTCATATGAGATGGTTTTGCAAAGGGAGAGATGAGTCTCAACTTAAAACCTTGTTCCTTATAAAATAAGAAAGTGAACAGCTTTATCAGAACAGCTGTCGTTTGATTAGCAACCTCGCCAAACCTGGCTCTGGAAGTGAATGCCCTGACGGTGATTTGGTGCTGTTTTTAATCTGCTGCGACAACAATATTGTATCGGTAGAGACAGCTAGCTGTTAACCTAGAAGAAAGGAAGTTCTAAGATAGAAATTAAAAAATAAAGCACTGTTATTTCCATGAACGATATTTGATTTTGAGACAAGACGGACATATATCAAAAGTTAAATCTTACTCTACTGCTAATGGCATCCTTCATATGAGTTTTCATTTGGATATCTCTATCCAGTGGATTTTAATTATTCATACAGTCTTTGAGAAGCTATCATGTTTATTTTCAAAACTGGATTCTAAATGGGCTTTTAAAGATGTGTTGCCTGAACCAGGAGCTTACCATGGCTTTTCTTGGTGTGGAAGGGAGACAGTGGTTAGTTCCTAGGGCCCAAACGGCCTTCAAGTGCCATTGCATTTTTAAAATTCCCATCTCTGTCCTGTTTCCTGAAAGCCACAGCTTTTCCTTCATGAGTCTTAGCATAGACGGCAGTACAAGGGTTCAGGAACGAAGCCAGAGCCAGGGCAGCTCAGGAAAACACAGTGCTTGCCTAACATGCCCAAGGCACTAGGTTCAATCCCTAATTACTCCAAGAGAGAGAATAGAAGAAGGAGAAATTGAAGCTAAAAGGGAGGTAAACGTGAGCATGTCAAACAGGGCCTTGACATTTTCCTGGGTCAGTCAGTCATGCCAAGAACTGCAAAAGCCGCTAGGGTGTTAGTTCTGTGTGTGATGTGACTTGGGGGTCTGCTTACTCCCCAGTCAGGTTTCTCTAGAGGAATAGAACATATATGTACATGCGTGTAAATCCTGTATGTGTATGTATATAAACCCTGAAGTCCCAGTCTAATGCTGAAGATGTGGAAACTCCCTGGAAAGTCATCTGTATATGGAAGGCTGAAGAAACTGTTGCCTCAGGTCCTAGCTTGGTGGTGGCAGCAGTAGGTGGACTTGCTCAGCAAGAATGGAGCTCCCACCATGAGTTGGCTCTCACTTCCTTTTTTTTCCTTTTTCTTCTCTTTTCTTCTATATTCCCCTCCTAATGGATGCTGCAGCATGCATTCAGGGGAGCCTCCCCGCTAAGAAACTGCCCCATACCAGTCCTTTCTGGAAATGGACACACCCAGGGTCTTCACTAAACCTAGACATTTCTCAGTTCAGTCAAGTTGACAATAGAGATTAACCATCCTAGGACGTGTACATCCTCTCCCCCACACCCCGCTGCCTGAGAACCATTTTGGTCTAGTCTCTTTATATCTTTATGCATATCTGGAGATTCCATGTTTTTGTGTGTGTCTAGTTCTAAGCATGTATCATACCATCCAGAAGAGTGCAGCCAAGAATGCAGTGGGAAGATAGAGTCTTCCACCTGACAGAGGTCCCTCATCGGTACCCAGATCTGCTGGGAGCATGGATCTTAGACTTCACATCTTCAGAACCATGAGAAATACATGTGTGTTGTGGAGGCCACTCAGGAAACGATGAGGGCCAGGGCCGTTCAAATGTGCTAAACAGAAGCTAGGTGTCCACCCCTGCAGGAAGTGGAGCAACACAGGGTGCTGGCTTTCTTTGGAACTCATCTTCTGGGGAACTAGATGGGAAGGAGGAGGTGTGACCCTCCTAATTTCAGCTCTCCTTTCTTTTCAGCAAGCTTGGCTCCCGCCACTGCTGCTAACTCAGCTCCTTCTGCATCACAGGTAGTGGTCCTTTGAGGTTCCTCTCAACCACTGTGCTTGACTTCTGAGCTGTTTGGAGGCTTTTGTCCCTTTTGTTTCTGTTTGTCTGTGTTTTAACTGGAAATTGGGTGTGCCCTGTGGCAAATGGGGGACGATGTCGTCTTCACTCAGAAGTCACCTTATTTGTGGGCCTTATTGATTAACTACAGCTGTCGATGCTAATGAGCTTTCCCTGGGTTGAGCTGGTGTGGAAGATGTTTGGTTTTCATGTTCCTTAAGGATTGGCACAGCCACCCCAGGAAGAATGCGCTGTTCGGGAACTATCTGTCGATGGATCACATTTTTTTTTTTTCTGCAAAGAACAGAAGATGCTACCCACATCCACATTCTTCTGCCTTCTTTTAATATTACAATCTAATAACCTTTTAAAAAGAGGCCTTTGTGTGAATTAGAATTGCCTTTCCAGTTGAGCTGTGATATTGATCGCAGGTCCGTGAACAGGATATGAATTTAGGCGGTCTCAGACCTTTTGGCCAGCTCATTTAGCGGAGGAGACCTTGCTCTTGACTTTGTCTAAACTAAAGTCTGTGCTGCTTTTGGCAGCAGAATAGCCCAGTAAGATGCTCAGCAGCCCACGGTTACATCCTATAGGCCAACCCCATGGCGATGAGGGCAAAGCTCTATTAAAAAAGCAATGGGTTCTTAGGCTCTTGGCTGAGTGGCTTTGTATCCAGGAGTAAGAGATGGCAACACCTACTCTCAGAGCAGTGCCTCCCTGGCCCACAGGCTTTCAACTAATGTGTTTAATGAATGAGTCAGAAGATACTGTCTGCCAGTCGTTGTAACTGAACATGTGAAATGGCTCTCAGTTTGGATTAAAGTCCATGTTGTTTTAGTTTTTAAGAGAAAATACTCATTTTATCTCTTAGGCTGAGTGTTAAAAACGCATTCAGTTGTGGTTAGCCTACAGTCTGGAGTTATCTGCTTTCAGCTCTGCACAGGGCCATGAGGTGGCCTTGCTCTATGAAATGACCAGTCTGGTGAGGAGTCCCCTGTGTGACCTCGGAACCACCAGCACCAGCACGGCCTGGGCACCTGTTGGTAAATCCAGGTTCACTGAGCCAGGCCATACCTCGGGAGTCAGAAACTCAGTGGCTTGAGGCCTGCTTCTGAAGAGCTCTCCCTCCAGTGAACTCTCAGGACTACATGTGGCTTGCGGACTGGTTGAATGCACATTCGGTTTTCTGGGTGAGCTCCCATTTTGGAGCTTGTTAAAACATGGAATTTTGGTCCTGCCTACAGAGGGGGAGTCAGAGGGAGTTGGCAGGGTCCAGGAATCAGTTGTTTTATATTTGGTGGAAAAGCTTTCTCCGTTTTCCCCCTTATCCCACTTGATCACCCAGTAGCTATCCGGGTAGATTACAACAGTGTGGTCCTACGCGGTATCTTTAAAGAGACCAGGTTACAAATAATCTAAGGTTCACTGCAGATTTACTTACGGAGATTTCAGAAATACAGACATCTAAGAATATCTAGGTTCTACTAATTTAAAGCCTTGTTAAGTTATGGTTAAATCTGGTTTGTTTAGTGTTTAAGTTTTGTTAAGATATACCATCTGAGAAACATGTTTTTTTTTTTTCCTCTTTAGCATTGATTGACGGTTGCTAGAAGGTATAACCATGTTAATATGTTTATGTATTTTGTATCATGGGATGACTCTTACCAAGATTCAGTAGGAGAAAATGGTTTCTTCATAGCTCTCCTCTTTCTCAATAACATACAACTTGTTTGTCCCCAGAGTTCTCAGAGTAAATCCTTACTTTAAAATGATATTGATTTATTTTTATGTATATTTGTATGCCTGTGTGGGTGTCTGTATAGCACATATATCAGGTGACCTGGAAGCCAGACGAGGCCTTTGGATGCCCTGCAACTGGAGTTACAGATGATTGGGAGCTGCCTGATGTGAGTTCTGGGAACTAAGTCCTGGTCCTCTGCAAGGGCAGTAAGCGCTCTTAACTACTGAGCCATCTATCTCTCCAGTCTCTACTGTGTGATTAAAAAGAAAATCTATCCATCCATCCATCTATCTATCTATCTATCTATCTATCTATCTATCTATCTATCTATCAATCATCTATCTAATTTATCTGTATTTCTGTATCCTGGTTGGGCATTATTGGGGTCTCAAAACTAAGTGATTGGTGGAACGTCTGCTTTCTCCTTTGAAATGAGTTCCTCCTTCCATCTGATTGGCTGCACCTTGAGTACTGCTAGCCTGACTAGGAAAGGGTTAACATTTTCCATCACCAAGCAAAGACATAAGCGGTGGGGAAAATCTGGCTCATTTTGTTTCAAAATAAACCATACCTCAAGTAAGTACAAACAGCTGCGATGCAGGCTGGGAGCCAAAAGAAACCAGTGTGGTGCTAGGAACTCCAGCCGAGAGGAGTTCATGTATCATGGATTTGAGGGCAGGCTCCATCTCGAAATCATTAGGCCCCAGCAGGAGCACAGTCCTTGCTTGTCACGTTGGGATGGTCGCCTCCCTAGTCACCAACCCAAGGAAAACTTACCGTTTTTTTTTTTTTTTTTTGAAAAGGTGGCCTTTTTCTTTCTTTCTTTTTCATTAAAAAAAATTTACCTTTTCTCCATTCCTTCCTTCCTTCCTTCCTTCCTTCCTTCCTTCCTTCCTTCCTCCTTCCTTCCTCCTTTCTTCTTTTTCTTAAAAAACAAAAAAACAAAACACACACACACACACAAGCCCCAAACCAAAAACCACCAAAATACCCGTTCCTCGGCCCCAGAACACAGAACACATTACACCTGTACCTACGAAACAGGGAACTCTGGGGTGCAAGGCATTTTCCGCTTTGCTGCCTGCTCTTTTTAAATCTCTTCTTGCTTGGCTTCAGCAGCAGGCATGCTCACCCTTGGCCCTGGGGCACAGCACTTCCTTCTGTAGCCCTCAGAAGTGTTGGTCAGAGGAGAAGGCCTTTGGGGTGGTTTCTTCTCCCAAGACAACAGCTCTCCCCACCAGAGGACTAGGGATCGACCCTGGGGCCTTGCACAGTTGTATGTAACCCCAGCTACACCTGTGTCGTTCTTCAGCTTGGCCACTGGCTCCCTCTGCATGCCAGTTCGAAGGTTGTGTGTGACATTTACTGTGTTCTTGCAATAGCCCCCTGGGGCTTTCTGGCCAAGCGGGATGGTGTCTTTCCGGCTAATGATGAGATCGTTTGAAGCCTCTTAGATGTTAGGTCTCCATTTGGTTTTTCAGGTGATGCTGTGAGGGGAGGCTTGCTGGGTGATATCTTAGGGGTTTTACTAATCTCTTCACAGTTTATTTAGATAAAGGAAGAGAGGTTCTTTCTTTGCATTTTCTGAGGCTTTCATGATAGAGAGCTTTAACAGTTATCTTAAAAGGTATTGCGGTTTAGATAGGACTATAGGTCAGGGAGAAAGGTGGGAACTAGGATGCTATCCCTGTGAGTTAGGCCCCACTTGTTTTTTTCATTAGTCCTCATAGTTTCTAAAATCCACTGTGAATAGATAAGAATCACTTAACTGTCTTTGTATCCATACCCTTGTTTCTTTAGTAGAGCCGCAGGGTTGAAATGCAATCCATGGGATTGCTATATGAAAAAATAGAACTCAGCTGTAAAGTACTTGCCTTGTAAGAATGGGGACTTGGGTGACCCCCTAGAACTCACACAAAGAAGCCAGCTGTGGCAAGTACTTATAACCCAGCCCTGTGGAGGTGGACGTGGGCAGGTCCCTGAGGTGTGCTGGCCAGCCAGCCTAGTCTAGTGGCGTATTCCAGGTCAAGAAGAGAACCTGTCTCAACAATGTGCCCAGTGCCAGAGGAACAATGGCTAAAGTTGTCCTCCAGCTTCTGTGCATGTGCGTGCACGCGCACGCGCACGCGTGCACACACACACACACACACACACACACACACACACACACCCCAACTCACACATATATAAATAGAAAATGAGAAAATGAGGCCAGGGCAGGCTGTCCTTACTGATCCTTCAAGTTGGTAAAGTCATGTATGTGAATCGTCAGGAAATGGGAATATCCACATATGTTACACCCAGCTAGGAGTCATCGCCCTCCAGCACAAGGCTCAGTTTTATTAGTTTCTCCTTGGTACTTGTAAAGGGAGTTCACTGAGGTGGAGTGGTGCATCCTGGGAGCAGGAAAGGAAAGGAAATTTAGTGCCTCGTTATTTTTCCAGTGCTAAAGTAGTCTACATCTTTGTTGTTGTTGTTAAACTTTTATGTGTATGTTAGGTGCAGGCTGCATACCAATTTTCTTTAAAGCTGCCTTTTATCTTCGGTTTGATTGGAGTATTTCAGGAAAGCTAGGTTTCTTGTTTGGCTCTAGAACTTTGAAAATAAACAGAACTTTCATGTTTTCAAATAGCATTTTGTGGGCTTAACAACATCTGGAAGAGGTTATTCTCCTGGTAGGCGGAAAACAATCTCACAATCTTCTGTCTTCAGAGAACACAGCACCTTGTCACATCGCTTCTAGATCCTTGAAATGGAAGCCCTGAGGATCATGATGCTGGGTCATCTCCTCTCTGTTGTGTATTGGACATAAGTGTGATATAAGACATAAGGACTAAAGATTTCTGTGGCTTTTGAAAACAGAGCCAAATGTGGTGGTCTGGGGTTGCCGACTTTCCTCGGAGTCTAGACTTCTTTTCCGGGAATCCTATTTGAGTTTTGGCAACATACTCTTAAGTTTTGATTTGTTTGAGACGTCTTTTCTTGTCTTCTCTAAGACCAGGCGGGCACATGTGTGTCTGGGATGGTAATCTAATTTTTAACAATAACTTCTGCCCAGTTTGAAAATTACAAAATTGAGTTTATTCTTGGCCTTGTCTGTTCTTATGCACCCATATTATGTATAGCAAAATATGAATACTTTCCTCTGTAAACTTTTTATCACAGATGTTTCTGGAATAATAGGACCTCCCCTGGTCCTTCTTCCCCACTCGTGATTCCATTTCTCGCTCGAGCCTATAGGAAAGTTGCAATTGCGGCACAGATTATGAAGAACCTTTATCTCAGCAGTCAGTTGAGGGTGAATTACATTTATATTCAACAGTGAGCTTCAAGTACTTTATAACGTGATCTTCCCAAATGAGGATGTTCTCCCACATAGCCACAAAACAGCTTTCCAAATCAATCAAGATTGTACTATCTCCTGGTTTTCACATCCCATTCATGTTTTCTCAGATCACCATAGTTACATCCTTGGCAGCTAATGGTTCAATTCATGACCTTGTACTGTCTATACCTGTCCCAACTCTGCCTAGTCTCTTTCATACGGAATACTCAGGGGCTTCACACAGTAACTTCAACCTTGCTTCACTTCCCTGTCCTCCCAGGCCTTCCTCTGAAATCTCGGTGAAAGCCTTCATGACCCCCTAACTCTTACATTCTACTTGACTGCAAAACCACAATCACCTTGATAGGACCAAAATCTTCTGCCTATTTGAGCAATAGTCAGTTTGGTGGACCAAAGATAAGTGACTTTTTTGATGGGTGGTGTCTGAGTGTCTTGTACTTACTTCCTGGAACAAGACAGTTCTCCTTTTAGTACAGAATAGTATTTCAAGATCAACTTTCTGAGCGTGTTTGTTTTTTGTTGACATACTACTTCTTCCAGTGTTCTCATTGTGAGGGCACATTTATACTTATCTTTTTAAAGCCTCTTTTCTGATTGGATACCAGACTGAATTTTCCCTCATTGGAATCTGATATTTTGATGCTTCTGTGTGTTATACCCAGTGGTCCATGAGTTATATGGTTTTCCAGCTTTCCTGGTCTGAGCCAGTGAAGATCGGGTACCATTTCCTTTACTCCACTCAGGTGGCTGCTTCTCACATTTTTCTTACATGCATTCTCTGATAAGTTTTCTTTGCTACCTAAAGGAAAGTACTTTGACTCTCTTGAGCTTTCTTTCTGTGTTCTCATAGACAGTTCTTGGAGCTGTAGTTCTGTCGGAGCTTCTTGGAGTGCCAGATCTATCTCCTCAACTCAGTAAGTGACCTGTGCTCCACCTGGATTTTCTTTGTATGGTATGTTTGACACTTGGAAAATTCTTTTAAAGGAGTAGGGACTGAACCCAGGGCTTTGTGCATGCTACCCCGAAGCCATACTCCCAGCTCACATGGACTTGAGTTAGGAAGTCGTTGGAGCAATTATACAGCATACTCTGCCTCTTTCTACTTCTCTGCGATCATTGTCCTTTGTGTCTAATGTCCAGTCTCTGTATTCTTTAATCATCATCATCTTATTCATCATCATCATTATAATTATTCCTATTATTATTATTATTGGTTATTAGAAAAGCTTTTTTTTCTGGTCCATGTTACTTCCCTTGAGTACATTCTTTTTTAGTAGAAAAATTAAACACACATATTACCTCAGAGAATAAAACCTGTTTAAGTATTATATATTTTTTCTGTGTGTTTCCCCATATAGGAGAAAGATATTTGAACACCATCTAGGCTTATTGATTAGATACAACTGGATTAAATGTAAACATATCTTTAATAACTTAGTTAATACTCTATATTACTGGGTGTTCAGATGATTTCAATAGCCACAAATCATATGACATTTTTCTGTCATATGATTTTGCATTAAAAATTTTTGGAGCTAAATATTTGTATGTAATATTCATTCCAGCATACTGCAAAGTCACATAGCTTCAGACTCAAAATAATGTTTGGGATTCTGATATATATATACCATGTATACACATGCCTGTCTATAATGGATTCCAGAAAGGGGTTAGCAATTGCATTCACACTAGGTATATTTTTAAGTGGCTGTTTCTTATTCTTTACAAATCCACCAGACAAGTATCTTTTTAGCATGACTTTTGTTAGGTAAAATCTTAAGAGAAGCCTCTCTGCCGACACAAAATAACTCCAATTAAATTAGATTAGACCAAATCAAAAATGCCCACATTTAATGAATGTAGTGCTCCTGGGTGGACCAGGACAGCATGGCGGGAAGAGCAGCCCACACAAACCCTAGAGACCTCGTGTTCCTTTTTCTGGCTAGTCTAAATAGCTTGTGGGAGTGGTCAGGGCTTAGGGTTTCCAATCATCCCAGACTTCTTGGATATAAGGGTGTCAGAGGGGTGGGGTCTCACTTTCAAACAAACAACTTTCTTATGCTGAGGTATACTTGTTTTACAACACTTTTGTATCTTTTGTTATTGTTGTTCTAAACACTCAGAATTGATTCTGGTGTGTTCTTCCAAAGAAGGTTGAATGTCAGCTCCTTTGAATCTTAGATGATGGATAAATACCTCTGTCAACAGAATCCCCACCTTTAAGAAACTCTTGTAGGGCTGACTCACTCTTACTGACACAACAACTTCTCTATTATGACTGTTTGTCCTCTCCCCAACTTGCCCTTACTTCTTCCTTTTGTCTGTGCCCCTCTTCTTCCAATCTGCTTATATACTCACATTCCTTAATTTAGATCATCTGAGAACTACTTCTGATGTTAGAAGACCATGTGTGTTCTTAGGAGGAAGCTTCAGCCTCTCAAACGCAAGAGTTTTTCTTCCTCTTTAAAGGTTCTAGTGCCATCGCTGGAGCCCCACGCTCACTGACTCATCATCTGACTCCACTTCCAAGAACCATTGATTTAAACATTGAATTTGGGGATGGAATCACCAATGTATACACTTAAAAGATTTCTTTTGTTTAATTTGTGTGAGTGTTTTACTTTCATGTATGTCTCCACCATATGTGTTTCTGGTGCCCAAGAAGGTTAGAAGGAGGTATTTGGATCCCCTGGAACTGTAGGTGCAGGGAACCAAACTTGGGACCTTTGCAAGAGCAGCATATGCTCTTAAACACTGAGCAACCTCTTCAGCCCCAACATAAAAGCTTTTAAGGTCACATCAAACCATAGCATGTAGCCAGTCTCTTTATTATGAAATTGTAATTCTATGCTCATTAAACATTACCATCTGTCCCATTCTTTCCTCTCATTGTCTGGCAACACTGGTATGAGACCAGCTTCTTTCCTTTAGCAAAATGTCACTAAGGTGCACCTTTATTGTTGCCTATGTCAGGGCTTATTTTCTTTTTAAGCCATAATAATATCCCATTGTACATACCAACCAGTTTATTTATACGTGTGTATCCATTACTGGACACTTGGGAGTTTTACCCCTGGGCCATTCTATCTATGCTATATGAACACGGGTATGTGATTAGCTCCTAAAGGTCCTATGGTAATTACTTTGAAAATGTGTTCAAAAGTGGGATTGCTGGCTCATAGTTTGAGTTTTCTGAGGCTCTTCCATACTGCTTCTGTATTGACTGCAGCATTTTACAGTCCTATGACCTTTATTCTCTAATTAGAAAGGGCTCTAATCTTCTACTTCCTCCTTCTTGTGACCCCTTGTTATAGCTTTGCTTTGAAACTTCTTAGTAGTCCGTTCTGTGGAGTTTTCCTTTGGCTGTTTTCTGTTCACCTACACACGTCCTTTAAGGAAGTAGTTGCTCTATTCCTCCGCCCATCCTTTATCACATTGTTTTTGAACTAAGAAAATAACATTCCCTGATAGATCATCTCTGTTCCATTTGCTTTCCTCAAGTGAGCTGGCTATGCTATGAGCATAATAGAACACGACATTCTATTACCATGAACCCTTGTGCTCCTCCACCCCACAATGGCTTTCTATGATATCACTTTGGATTTCTCCACTGACACTTTACCTTATATGTAGTTCTAAACTATCTGATTTTGGGTGTTGTTATTTGCATTTGATTTTTTTTAAAAAAAATTGATCAGTTATAGATATTTGTAAAGTGTTAGCCCTATGGAGCTTGCTAAGAAAACTGAGTCCTTTTCTTCTGATTTCCCTATTGTCCCAATGTGTGTTAGGTCTTTGTTTTAATTGGGTCAGTGTTTATACCTCTCTATTATTGTGCTGGGGATTGCATTTGAGGCTTTAAACCTGTGGACTGGCACACGTGAGGTAAGTACTGTATGGCTCAGCTGTATCCCAGTCCTTCGTGATTGGGTCCTCCTTGCTATCATTCATTCCCATGTCATGTGAAAAGTGTGTAGATTCTTTTTCTCTGAAAAAACTTTTGAGTCTGTTTTAAGTTCATCATCTTTTTCATGCTGGCTTAGTTTTCTTTGTATTAACTCTTCATTTAATACCAGTCTCTCTCAGTCTTATGGACTCATTCTCAGTATATCCAGATGGACAACTGGTCTACCAAGGATACCTTCTCAGTCCCTGTGTGTGTCACCCAGGGATTGCTCTTCACAGTTAATTTCCTTTGGGTTTCTCTGTGTTAGCACTTACTGTCCTAGTTGTCACCTCCCTTTTCTTCCCTTTCCTCCCTGTCACATCTGTTAATTACTTCCCTCTTTATTGTTCCTTTGTCTTCTTGCATCTAGGGATCTTATTCAATAGTCTGAAGGCACTTGGATTCCCACCTATTGGTTTATGAGTTTCCCTCCCCCTTTTCTGAGATCTGTCAAGATTTTTAATTAAATTTAATGTTGCTTTGTGGCTTCTCCAGTATTAGTTTTTGCAGTGCTAGGCTCCAATCCCACTGCTGCACACATGTTCAACATGCGCTTGTACTCTATGGCTAAGCTGTGGCCTTGTTAGCTCTTCTAGGACTTTTAACCTCTTTAATGTGATCCTATCAAAGCTCATTGAGATGGGTAGCGTTTTATGGACCTTTTCACTCTACAAAGAGGACTTTCCATTTTAGGGACTGTTTTGCAGTCTTCCCCCTCCCCAACCTTCTTTCTTTCTTGAACCCAGGGCCATGTATGTGCTAGTCAAGTATTTTGACACTGATCTATACTCCAGGAAGTACGGATCCTCCACTTACCATTTTTATCTTGAGACAGGGTCTCTTTAAGTTGCCCTGGCTACCGTTTAATTTGCAGCTCTTCTGCCCTAACTTGCATTCCTTTACTTCTTTATTCTTCTGATTTATTTCTTAGGGTTTCTACTCTAGTTCTCTATTCCTTTGCTCTGTTCTATTTTATTTGAAAATTCTGGCCAGCTTTCTTAAGTTCACATTCTAATCCTTTTAAATTTGGAATTATTGCTTTTTAAAGCATCCTGTTATTGTTCCGGTGACCACAGCATCTCTTTCTGGAACTTACTGCTGTTAAATCTTTTCCTTCTGACCAAAGATTCTGGAGGACAAGCTTTTCTGCCTCATGCTTCAGGGGAGGGAAATTTGGTGGAAGATGCTGTCTTGTTCTGGTGGAGGGACAGATGGGGACAGACACTAAGAACACAAGCTGGCTTGCCTGTGTCTCATCTCCTTGATGCTCTAGGTCTTGGGTCCAGAATTTTCTGCTGAGTTTCTGCTAGACTGTCAACCTTGTTGCAGAGCAATACACAAATATAAAGGCTGAATTTTCCCCTATTTCATCTCAAGTGTGTATCTGTGTAACAGTTTTCTGAAAATTGAGGCATAATTTTATATTTTCTTGATTTCAGCAATGATGATGATAATTTCTTTCATGTAAAAAAATTTTTTATATAGAATCTCATGTAACCCAAGCTAATACCAAACTTGCCATATAGCTGAGAACGACCTTGAACTCCTGATCCTCCTGTCTCTACTTCCTGAGCTCAGGATTATAGGCATGTGCTGTCATTTACAGCTTTCTTCCTGCTAGGATTTTGTTCACCTATCCTGTGTTGGGGTTGGTCTTTAAGTGTAGGTTTTCCCACCTCGAAGACTTGGTTTGCCTTCCCTTCACTGACTATTTTCTGTCTTCTATTTCCTTTACTGCCTTTGCTTCATTCATAGTCCAGACTCACCTTTCTTTGTCCCTTTGGTTAATGCTAACACTTTGCTTCAGTTCACAGTCCAGACTCACCTTTATTTGTCCCTTTGGTTAATGCTTTTTTCTGACCTTGTCTCCTACCATAGTGACATGCTCTGCATGTCAGTGTCCTCAGCCATCTTACACACATGAACTAGAAGTTTCTCCTCTAAGACGTATACTTACTGCGTAAGTAAATATCTGCTCTAATTCTGGAATCTCTTTACTTAAACTCTGTCTTATGGGCTTAGTGCATTTGAAAGTCTGTTGCTTGTCTTTGTAGAAAGCCAGTGTCTACTAAGTCTTTCTTCTTTTCTCCCTCTCACCCTTTCTTTGCTGCAGATCTACCCTGTGATTTTTCAAGAGACTTGTATGAGTCACTCCTTGACCAAAATCCAGTACAAGGAAAAAGTTTAGGCTTGGAGTAGATTAATTTGCCAATTAGAGGTTTATCTTCCTGTGAGGCCTGGGGAGGGAGCCAGCTCCAGTTGAAGCAGTCAGATGGAGGTTTGCTTCCAACCCCAGTTTTTCTTTTAGGTCTTTGGTGTGCCATTCACTAATTAGCATAGCCATTGTCATCTGGCATGGCTGGTCCCCTCAGCAGCCTGCTAGTGGCCTTCTTCTATCACAGCTAGAGCTGACTTGCTTAGTTGGCTTCTGGAGGCAGAGGCTCTCTTGAAAGAGTTAGTGTGTTTCAAATGCGCCCCAGCTCTCCCAGACCCGGCGCCCTCCCACTGCTGAACACACTTCCAGGTCTGCTGGATTCTCGTTTGCTTATTTTCTGTATGTGCACTTGAAACTTGCAGTTTCTCATGAAGAGGGTGTGATGCCTTAGCTCATTGTGGACCATCCACGTCTATTCTCTTCAGCATGTGTTTGTGGAGGTGTAAGCAATGGTTTCTGCAGTTTCTAGGACTGGCTCCTAAGGTTTCTACCATCATCAGTCTATCTGGTAATCTATCACAAGGGATGAATCTGTGTGTATTACTTATTGGACAATTTTAGTTTTCCCCTAAAATGATATTTAATTGCTTGTGATCCTTGATACTCCATTTCAATCTGTATAATTTTTCTATTCCTTGGATGAGCATCTAGATACAGTTTTCCACTTTGCTTTCCTAAACCATAAGTAGCTTCCATTTCATTTTTTACTGTTTATATTCATAATCCCTTTGTAAATTAAAAAATTTGTTTTGTGTTTGTGATGCATAGATGAATATGTGTTTGTGTGTGTGTGTGTCACATGGATTTGCATGCATGTGATAGCCAGAGGATAACTTGCTGTGTTGGCTTCTGGAGGCCAGATGTCTTTCTCAGTGGCTTAAAACCTCATTTCTTTGTAGGTGGAGTTTTCATGTGACAGTGGCCACTCCCAAATAATCATTCAGAAACTTAATATAAATTGTAAATGCTCAGCTGATAGTTCAGGCTTATTACTAAGTAGCTCTTAAAACTCAAATTAATTCATCTCTATTAATCTATGTATTGCCATGTGGCTCATGGTTTTAGCTGTTCTCCAGCATGTTTTGCTCCCTCTGCATCTCCTGGCATCTCTAGACTCTGCCCTTCTTCTCCCAAGCGTTCTCAGTTTGGTTCTCCTGCCTAACTTTATCCTGTTCAGCTATTGGCCATTCATCTTCTTTATTAAACCACTCACAATGACATCTATTCATATGGTATAAAGGAATATTCCACATTTTTTTCAGATGAGGAGATCAACTATTTAGCTGGACTGTTTGAACAGTAAACCCAGAGAACCTCCTGTCTCTTCCTTCCCAGAACTGAGATCATAGGATTCTTCCCCCATCCTCTCTCTCTCTATTTGTATATGTATGCATACATGTGCCTATGCATGTGGGACCAGAGGAAAATCTTGGGTGTCATCCTTAGGAATAATGTCTACTTCCTTTGAGATAGAGCTGAGACAGGGCCTTTCATTGATCCATCACTGATTAGGCTAGACAGTCTGTGAACACCAGAGACCTTCCTGTCTGCACCTCCCCAGTCCTGGGCCCACAGACACATGCTACCACACCTACAGTTTTATGTGGATTCTGGGGCTCAAACTCATGTCCTCATGCCTGCAAGGCAACCACTTTACTAAATGAGCTATCTACCCAGTCTGCCAGTACTCTTTCAGATGGAGGGTTGGCCTGTAGAAAGAACCTGGGCCCTGGCATCAGGCTGGTCTTGCTCCAGGTCTTAGAGCTCTCCTGGCTTTGTGACTGTGACTGGGTCATGTAATCTTTGGAAGTCTCAAAAGTCTCGCTTGTGACATGAGCTAACGACATCTAACTGAGACCATGCAGAAT
Source organism: Dicrostonyx torquatus (assembly GCA_028555095.1). NCBI lineage: Eukaryota > Metazoa > Chordata > Mammalia > Rodentia > Cricetidae > Dicrostonyx > Dicrostonyx torquatus. The sequence goes on from JAQHUG010000156.1 coordinate 3,845,413, forward strand.
GACTGCTACTGAGCTTGGTGTGCAGAGGGCTTTCCTTAACTCCTGGCCCCTCTCTCTTTTCTCTTGTTGTTAGTAATGATGACATATGACAGTTTAGCTTTAGGGGTAGAGGGGTGTATCCTTTTATTGTTATAGACAAGGTGCTTGTGTTCCCCTCTGGACAGTCTTTGTACTGTGGCAACTGAAGTTATCTTGAGCTAAAATGAAATGGACCTGATTATACAGTATGAGTCTTCTAGAATAATATCCCACTTACTGGCTTTTTGTTGTTATCATGCTCTTTTTATCTTCATTTATGAATATGGAAAGATGATATGAATTATAAATGCATAAGGAAAATAGAGAAATGAAAGTAGGGGTGAACACAAGGTCATGTGTTGCTATAAAACAGTGTGCCGTGGGTCCTGTAATTTTCCTAGGGTAGAACCCACACTCTAGAAGCTGTTGTAAAAAAAAGCCATTGTCCCTTCCCCTGGGCCTTTCATTTAAATTGTCAATGTCCTTCTCTTCCTCCTAAGAGTAGAGCTGAGGAAGATATCAGCATTGGCTCAGGATATTGTGGCCTCCCATGTTGACGCTGGGCCAGGACAGCTTTCGAAGCTTGCTTCCTGTGCTTTTGTTCATAAGGTGATTACCCTTCATTTAAAATCAGTAAAAGCTGATATAAGTCAAACTGTGGTGTGAAGGCATAAAACTTATGCAAGAGCAAAAATGAAAACTTGCAGGCTGTGGGAGTTGCTGTATGACTGGGGCATTTCCACAGAGGCGCAGCGGCCTGGAGCCGGTAGCACATCACACCATGGGATCAAAGGACTGGGATTAACTGTCCAGCTTCGCTGTTCCCACTGTACAAGGCTCGGATCGTTTGACCCTTGGTTTGTGACTCTTATTATTAAGGAAGCTGTCATTCTCCAAGAGCTGAACAATATTCAGGCATCTCCTTGCATCCTGGTGAAATAAGAAAGTATGTTTGCAGCAGGGACTGGCTCAGACCTATGTGCTCCTGGTTTCCTTCTGGTGCTCAATGAATACGTCCGTCCTCTCTTCTCCCCTTTCCCTCTCTTCTCTCCCATCCCTCCCCTTCTATCAGCTTTTCCTTGTCTCCCTTCTCCCATCCTCCCTCTTCCTTTCCCCCATCTCTCATCCCTCTTCTCTTCTTTCCTTCATCTTTTCAACACTGGGGCCTTCCTCTATAGCCCAGGCTAGCACAGAACTCTTGATCCTCCTGTTTCTGCCTCGAGCGTTGAGATTAGAGGTATGAACCACCACATGCCATTCTTGATAAATCTCTTTTGAGGGATTGCTAGGTGAGATGAAAGCTGTTGGAAGTACAAGGTTTACTTAGAAGAAAGGGATGCTCATAACTTCTTCAGGTGAAAATTTTCCCTTTATGGACTAAATTGCAATGCTCACATGACATGATCATGGAAAATACACGCCCCCCCCGACACACCCATATTTTTAAGGCAGGGCCTCACTGTATAACTTTAGGTGGCCTGGAACTTACTATGTAGACCAGGATGGCCTTGAACTCACAAATATCTGCTTGCCTCTGCATTTTGAGTACTGGGATTAAAGGTGTGGGGCACTACCTCTGGCCAGTCTTTGGACAGAACCAGCTCACTGCTGGAACTTCAGCAGTTTTTGGGTTTCCTTGGTGAACACACAAAGGAGAGAAGCGTGGGTTTTACTCTGTGGTTGTTTAGCACCCTGTCCTTGAGAAAGTCAAAGGATTTTAGGAACTCCCTCTCCCTTATCTGTAGGCAGGAAGTCTGATTTGTGGAACCCCCACCTCCCTGATCCCTTCCATCACTTACTCATGTGATAGTTGGCCTTAAATCTTCAGAGCATGATGGTGGGGTACTTGGTCTTAAATCTCTAAAATGTTCACCATGTTCTTTGAAGAAATGTAAATATGGAATCTCATCCTTTTCTTATGTCTTAACAAAAGTGTATGAGTCTCTAGACTCCATTCTCCAAGCCTCAGGGTTGATTTTGGTTTTGTTTCCACAAGAGGGTAGGAAGGGCTAAGGCTGAATAGGTCTTCTCTAACTGCTTGGTGGATCCTCTCTTCACCCTTTGTATATAGATTATCAGATCTCAAATGTAGATTTTAAAAAGGCATTATTTAATGACCAGGTAGCTTCACCTCTTGGGACAGTCTTCATGTGTCCCCAACTTGATGCTGTCTCCTAGTGTTAGTTGATGGCACGGGAGTCATGGCTTTTGTTGGTAGATCTACCTCAGCAGGTCCCTGTGTTCGTTCAGCTGTTATTTGTTTTTTTTTTTTTTTTTTTTTGTGAATGACTTTTGCCTCACCTTGCTAGTAACTCTTCCCTAGCCCATGTGAGTTCACTCCTCCTCACTCTGGGCTTCCTTATGTTTTTGCAGGCTTACAGTTCCTCCTAGCATGACCGAGATCTGATCAGCCAACCCAAGCATTGTTTCCTGTGCCCGGCTCTGCAGTGCTGGGGCCTCCTCATTGCCCCAAACTACAGCACTGTCATGGCGGCTGCCTCTACTTCCATCCCTGTGATTTCACAGCCCCAGGTAAGTGATTTGACCTGGGAGATGTTTTGTTGTGGTTGTTGTTAACCAGGGCTTTGTGCAATAGTCAAACTGAATTTTAAAGAAGTATACTTTACTCTGATGAATCAAACACACCTCTCATTGTCACTTGGTGGGTACTTTGATGGGGTGCTTTGGAGAGAGAGGTGCTATATAGTTCAGGAAGCAGCTAGAACTGACCTCTGTTCACAGGGGGACAAGTTTACCACACTCAGGATAAGAATGCCCAATCAAGAGCCCAAAGCAAGACATGTCAAAAGTGAATTCTGCTTTTCTTATTTCTGCCTTCTTTTGTGGGGAGGATGGTGGTACAAATAATATTCCTCAGTTTGACCTAAGCCCTCCAAGACTTCTTCATTAGCCCTTTCCTGTAATTATTATTTTGCCTTGGACCATTCTGGGAAACTTGAAAAACAGAATGGAGTTCTAGCAACTTCTGAGCAGTAGTCCCAGGAAGTGCTTTGGCTGTACATGGGGAGCAGAAATTCTTCCAGGATGTCTTCTTTGTTTAGATTATGCTGTTACCTGCTTCTTTGAGTGTGCTAGTATATTACTCTCAGCAGGCTGTATGTGCAATGGGAGGGAGACAGACTTGGACTCATTAGGCTTTGGTTCATCTCCCTGTTCCTTGGACCCATGCCTCCTTGTCCCTCCCCAGCTTCAAACTCCACTCATGTTCTTATCCTTCACACAGTATTCCGGTGGAGTAAACAGTAGTTGGTATGCAAAGCTCTCAAAAGTGTATAGTTTCCTAATCTTCTCTCCCTTTCTCTTGACTTTTCTTTATCCCATGTGGCTTCTCATTTATGTCGCTCAATTTTAGGCAAAGGTTTAAGAAAAAAAATGGGTACCTTTGAGCAAGAGACATTTTAAATGCTTATAGTTAGTACACAAGATACTGGGTTTCATTGTAACTTTTTCATGTATCTTTGCATTTTGCTCATTTTCCCTGATGCCTCTTCTGTCCTGCTTCTGTCCTCTCTCTGTCACTGGTCTCCCCCACTCCATCCACACTCCCCTCTCTGTTTCCATGTCATGCATATGGACTGTATTCGTTACTTTTTGCTGCTGTTCTAAAACACCATGAACAAGGCAATTAAGAGAAGAGAGTGCTTATTTGGGCTTCTGGTTCCAAAGGTGTAAGAGTGCATCATTGTCATGGAAACGCAGCAGGCATGGCCTCTGGAGCAGGAAGCCCAGAGCTCACAGCTTGAAACATAAACAGAAGCAGAGAATGATCTGGAAGTGACTTGAGGAGTTAAACTCTTTAGGCCCACTTTCAGGGACATACTTCCTCCTGCAAAGCTACACCTCCTGAATCTCCCAAATGGTGCTACTCGACTGGGACCAAGAGTTCAAATGCATGAGCCTATGGGGGACATTCTAACTCAAACCACTATGTGGATATATTTTTTAAATCTAGCTTCTGTATATGAGGGAACCAGAAGTCTTTTGTCTTTCTTCCCCCATCACCCAGTCTTCATGGCACAGGACATTGTTTTACCCTTTTGTTTTCTGTCTCATTTAGAAGCCTATTATATTTTGTACATATTTAAAATAAGGGCATCAGGTTTTGTTGTTTTAAAGAGGGAGTCAAGAAAGAGGAAGAAAGAAGCATTGGTTATTCTTCATTGCCTGTAGATCAACAGTTCTCGATCTGTGGGTAGTGACCCCTTCGGGGGAGTTAAATGACCTTTTCAGAGGGATCACCTAAGACCATCAGAAAACACAGATATTTACATTATGATTCATAACAGTAGCACAATTACAGTTGTGAAGTAGCAAATAAAAATAATTTTATGGTTGGGGGTTACCACAACATGAGAAAATTATTAAAGGGTCACAGCATTAGGAAGGTGTAACACGTCTTTCTTGGAGGACTACCTTTGGCTTGCCAACCCCCAAATAGTAACCCAGAGACTTATTTTTAATTTTGAAAGCTCAGTCTTAGCTTAGGCTTGTCCCACCCAGCTCTTATAACTTAAATTAACCTGCTTCTGTTAATCTACATTTTACCATGTGGCTTTTTATCTTTCATTTTGTATGTCTGACTCCCTCTGTGTCTTGTTGGTGTCTCCACCTTTCTTCCCAGAGTCCTCTCTGTCCCTGGAAGTCCTGCCTACTTCTTCCTGCCTAGTTATTGGCCATGCAGCTCTTTATTAAACCAATCAGAAGGCTCCTTGGCAAAGACACTCTTCACAGTACAAACAGATACTCTACAACAGGAAGGTTGAGAACAACTGATCTCAATTAACTTGGGGGTTTTCCACCAGAAATAAAGTCCTTGCTGTTCTTTGACTCTTTCAGGAGTGTTTTTGGGGATGTTTGATGCTTGGTGTCATCTCCATCACACCATTTCACTTTTGCTAGCTAGTCCATCATGGTTTCAACCCTTGACTGTTTGGGTGTCTTGCTTCTCTTAATCCCTGTAGCTCTTCGGCACCATAGGGATTTAAAGAATGGATCAAGAGATTTAGTTTGTTTTACTTTAGGTTGCCATTTCAAAGGCCAAGGCAGCTGTTCCTGAGAGTGACAATTCTTGGCTTTTTTTTTTTTTTTTTTTTTTTTTTTTTGTGAAGTGAGTTAGGTCCTAGCATGGGATTCCCTGACCAGACAATTCAGCATCTCTCACCGTCGTGTGTCAGCTTTTCCAATAACACTGACTTACCCATCGTCCTCCCTGTAAACTACTATAGTTTGGTGAGTAATATAAATGCTTTTAAGTGACTCATTTCATCAAAATGTTCAGTACTCTCCAAAGTAGAAGGGGATCCTATTTAATATAAACACTGAGGGAAATAGATACTCTTGAAAACTTTCTGGGGGGTTAAGTTGGCATAGCTACTTAAGTGGGCAGGTATTAATCAGTATTAGTCAGTATTAATAAATACTGATGAGGCAGTATTTATTTAAGTCAGGTACCTTTGCAGTCATTCTGCTGTCTAAACACATAAAACCAAGGAAGAGTGTAAAAAAATAATTGCACCAAGAATTTCAGAGTTCCTGATACTCAGTTGTGGTTATTAATGAAGTTAGGTGTATGGATATGATTTAACTGGCACATAGCAGTTAAAACAGGCATTTCATCATGCCTATGTTGTTATAAGACACCTTATAAAAGGAAAAGACAGAAAGACATAGAATAATCCTCACAGGAAGAGATCATTAAAACTATAAAACAAGACCATGTGTTTTTTTAAGGACTAACATATGGCTCATAAACAGAACTGCAGAGGGAGAAAGCCAGCACATACATTTTCAATACAATTCTATTGCCCCCCAGAGGGCCCAAATTGGATCTGGGGAGATGATAAATCCCTCCAAAGCTTAAGCCTACCCCAAAGAACCGTAGTTTGTAGCGCGTGATTAAAAATTTCTTCTTGAGGATCATTATTAAAAAATAAACAAAAATGGCATGAAGCACAGCTTTTCGGAAGCATGCACAGGGGCCCTGTAGCCACACTGTTTGAGTTCAGATCCTCGAGAGCCTAAGGGGGTGTGTTTACCCTCTCATTGCCTCCATGACCCGCTTGCAGAAGAAACAGAGCAGTAAAGAAGCCAGCCTTCTGGAATTGTTCAGAAAGTGCCATGTGCAATTATGCATTTGGTTCAGAACAATGGCTGGTGCATATTGTCCATGCACATTGGCATGCATTGTCGTTACTGCTCAGCCACTGGGCAGGCCTCTACGTGCAAGAGTAAATGAGATAAATAAGGTTGCTGCCTTCCTAGAGTTGAGAAACGCAGTAAAAGATGTGCAGATAAGGAAACCACAAGTTAAAATGCTGGGTCACAATTGCAGTGGCACAGAAGTATGGCTGTTCTTGGAATTAGCCCTTTGGCTTCTTGCAGGAAGACCACCAGACAAGGAGCCCGTGTTTGACAGGGGAGAAGAGAGAGCGTGTGCAAATGCCTGATGGGCTATGGTGAGGAGAGCCACAGCACTGGGATTAGTTCAGAGTGAGCACAGTGAGGTGGGGCATGGGGCTGTCCCCAGAGGCTCCTCTACCAGACCACAGATCTGACTGTTGGACTTTGAAGAATTCTGTGAAGGGCTTGGTACATAACTTACTACTTAGGAGTGTGTATTGTTCTCGTAGAGGACCTGAGTTTGATTCCCAGCACTGCACCCACACTAGGAGGCTCACAGGTCTGTGACTCCAGCTTCAGAGGACCCGGTGCTCTCTCTTGGCCTCGGAGGGTACCTGTACTCATGTGTGTGCATAAGTGCGCGCACACACACACACACACACACACACACTTATAAGATAAAATAGATCTTTTTAAAAACCAAACCCAGCATCTGGTGAGCTGGTTGAAATCAGCCATGGTGTAGTATTTACACTGCAGAAGTTGGCAAAGCCTTAGTATTAGAATGGGTGGGTTATTGGGGGTTTGCAGGATTTTGAAAGCCATATGAAGGAAATGAACAAACTCTTAGTGAAGCCTGTGGTGGTGGAATGCATGGAGTCTTAGACCTTTGCTTGAACCCTGTCCTTGACAATGTTCTTGACAAATACTATAGCAGTTGCCAGCCACAGTAGGCAAGTCCCTTTCTCGGCCCACGCCAGACTTACTGGTCGTAGTAATAGTCTTTTATATTTGGGACCTAAGACATTTGGGAGGAGTTAGCTGCAAGCTGGGATGATGAGATCACAGAGCAAGGTGGTTTGTTTTTCAGGGGAGATACAGACCTTTGGACCCCCTGGCTCTAGGGCCATAATTTCCTTCAAGACAGGTTTGCCTGTGCATTTCAGCCTGTACTGATGGCTGCTCCCCTATTAGCTGTTGTCTCCTGGTGCAGAGAAGCCTTGAATTATATGAAGGCAGCCTCTCTTTAGGTGGCACATAACGAGTAGCTCTGACAGAGCCATCACTTTACCCTGACATTATCCAGCCCGCGAACTTCTCCTACAAAGGGAACTGCCTATCCAGTGTGAGGATAAACTCACATTCAAGTGGGAAAGGCCTGAAAATCCCTTTCCAAGGCAAAGGCAAGAAGTGGAAGAACAAGTAAAAAATGTGTGTTTTGTTTGTTTGTTTTTCTATTCATCTGGGAACAAAGAACATTTCTCCAGTGAAGGCTGCCTAACACCAGACATAAACTAATTAATATGAACAAATAGCCAGCGATTGTTTCAAGTAACAATAGGGAAGAAAGCGCTCATTGTCACTCCCGCTGTCTTCTCTGTTTAGTCAGCCAGGCATCGGCTTTGTGCTTTGCAGTGAGACAAGTTTGTGTTCTCTGCTTGGCTACTGCCTGGTCTCCAAGATGCAGGCTTGTTTTCTTGTGCTGGGCCAGCAGCACCCAGTCCTGACGTCACTAAGGTGAGTCCCAGGATAGTTGGCACTGATAGCCACAGGAAGTCGCCTCCATTGATTTATAGCTACCCTAGTCCAGAGTTGGTAAGAAGCTTCCGTATCCAAGGGAACCTGAGGATGCATTTGTAGACAGCAATCACTGAGGTTAGTGATGTGTTCCTGTCCTGTGGGTGCTGAGGGGGTGGGGTAGTTGGCGTGTTCTGTTTCTAGAACTCAGCTAAACATTTACTTCATTGTGGTTGATGAGGTTCCGGGTAGCCGAATGGTAACATTTGGATTTCAATGTTAATGGAAGGGTCAGTAGCTCAATACCAGAGTATGTCCTTTGGTGACATGCCCTGGTGATAGAGTCCCCAGATGGGTGTCTGAGATCTTACAAGGTGCTTGACTGCCATCCTTGGGATTCCAGTAAGGAAGGGACCTTTGCCTTCAGTGTTGTGGATGCTGTTCCCTTCTGCCTCTCGAGTGTAAGACCACATTTGTGTTCACGCTAGTGACCCAGAGAGAGTTTGATCTCCTGAGTGATTTTGTTTTCATTCAAGGTATATGTTTGTGGATGGTTTTCAGTGCTTTCCAGTTCTCCTCTGATGTTTTGAACTGTTTTAAAGCCTTTGTGTTTTCAAAGTCTATGTCTTAGAAGCTTTTACTTTTGTTGGATGAAAGCAACTGAGTTCTGCATTCCAACTCTGGATATGTTACTCTGAGTTTGAAGACTCTCCACTTCTTCCTCCCTTCCTCCTTTCCTCCCTCCATCTGCCGTGTGTGTGTGTGTGTGTGTGTGTGTGTGTGTGTGTGTGTGTGTGTATGTGTTGTTGTTGTAGAAGCCTGTGTTAAGGAAGTTTCAAACATTCTCAAGAATGAACACAAGTCCCTTCTACAATCTAGAGCCACCAGTTATCAAAGTTTGGCCCATTCGCTTCATTTGTGGGAAGATGAGACACGTTAAGTCCACAGCTTTGCTCCATCTCTTATCTGTCTGCATATCTCACTATTCATCTGCCAGATATAACTTGTTTGTATAGCCACAATTCACACTTAAGAGCTGAAAGCAACGCTAACAACACATTGTTGTCTTGGAAGGCCAGCGGACAGAGTCATTTGCTCTTCTGTTACTAATCCATCCCGTGAACTCTCATAGTTTAAAAAGACAGTCCCATTTTTCCTCTTTACTTTTTGAAGGAGATAGAAATTATAAGGAGACTCTTTCACCAACAAAGACTACAAAAATGAGATGTTCACTTCCATGTGAGGAAGTTAAGGCAATAGTTGCCCTTAAAATTTGATTGCCAAGGAGTCAGGTATGATTTTTATTAGGCAAAAGCATGAATAATTAATAGCTGTATGAAATATTATTTTAATATGAATCATTTATTGCAGTATGATGTTCCCTGGGGTACACAATGAAGACATAGTGTGTGATCTGGCTTTACATACATGGACCTGAGAAAGAGAGAGAGTTCATAGGCTTAGATCCAAATAGACCTTGTGAGTCTAAGCTGTTATAAACAGCGGCTAAGAGGCCTTTCATTATAGGTTTTTCTTTCAGCTTTATTTTTCATTTTTTTTTAGAATTAAAACAACGTGTGCCATACTTGAAAGTATAGATGGGAAGACAGGGGCTTGGTGCTTTATGGAGTCTTTAAAAGATACCAGGCAGATGTTAGTTCTCACCATGTGCCCCATGGTGACTGTGAGAGTTCCTTATAGGGAGCAAGTTGGAGGCTGCATCACGGTTTGTGTGTGTGATGTGCATCTGTCTTATGCCAGGAGACCCATCAGAAGAAAGCAAGTTAGATAAACACTCTATGGAAAACTCCCATGTGTTGCCAGGAATAAATGCACATGGAGATAAACACTGAGATTTCTGACTTATTCCATCTTGATCTGTGCTCCGATTAGAAGTTAAGTTTCTTCTTATATTGCTATTTAAATTCATTTATGCCCCTTCTGTGTTTATAAACTCAGCAAGTTTGGGAGGGTATCTTATTTTGGAATCCGAGAGTGCATTTTCAATTTTTCTTTCCTAAGATAAAAATCACATGGGTGGTGGTGGGGAGTCTAGGGTAAACCACAAAAGATACCTATGGAGTTTGTTTATTTATCTTTCTAATATGCCCTTGTAATTGTTTCAGTCTGTGATGGTTAGCGAAGCTGCTTCTTTGTCCCTAAAGGGCCTGTGGCTTTCTCTTTCGCACCCACCCTGGTGCGTGTCATTTTTATACCTAGGTTCTCCCAATACTCGGACTTTGGTTGCAGAGTCAGCAGAGATGTCTAAGTGTCACGGTGTCCTATTTTTATCATAATCACAGGGTCCAGGGACGCCATCTTTTGAGCTCTGGATCGTGCTGTAACGAGCCTGTCATTAAAGAAGTGAGCCTGGATTTGCTGGGTGATGACCCTGCTGTACCATAGTTGCAGAGTGTCACTTAAGCTCTGCCCTGGGGTAAATCACAGTTGTAGGCAGGCTGAAGCCTGTGGAGAAGGAAAAGGTGTATTTCTTCTCTGCGTTCCTTAGTGAGGACTGGCGCTGTGGTACGGCCTCGTTTCTGAAGCCTGGGTTGGCCATGGAGCAACTTCGAGAGATGCATTCACCTTCCAGCAGAGCCGTAAGACCCGGCAGCTAGAAGGACGGGGTGTGTGCTTGTGGGTGAACAAGGGCTGTGTAACTTCACATTCGGGATGTACAGAGGGTGATCTCTACACACTAACATCAGAACAACCTGCACCAGTCAGCAAAGGGGGGTTTAGGAGCCTAGGTTCAAGCCCAGATAGGAGATTGTTCACTGAATTCATGCATGAGCCCCAACTTTGCTCAGGAATTCTGCTTAACATGATCTTAACTATGGTTGGTAAGTCAATAAAGCCAACCAGGGGAACCGTAGTTCCATGGCTTAGTAGCACAGGTCATAGTTCAGGGCTAAACTGGAGGGATAAGTTGTGTTGTGTAGAGATGATGTGGTCAGGTGATCCCACCTCTGTGAGTCATGGCCACATGGAGGGTCTCGTCTGCAACATCACCCTGTCATGAGGAGCCTGGAGCCCTAAGGCACCACTGAGCCTGTGTGTGGGAATTCACCTCCCTGGCAGTGGGGAAGAAGGTAAAAGCAAGCAGAGATGAGAGGGCCTGCCACTGATGTGAGGACCACAGTCAGCAGACACACTGGACAGTATGCGTTTAATTAGAATTAAAAACAATTGTTTTGTCAGACAGGATTTCCCACCACAGCCCAACATAGCCTTGAACTTGTGGTGATTTACCTATAGGGTTTCTCTGTGTGGCAGTCCTGGCTGTCCTAGAACTCACTTTGTAGACCAGGCTGACCCAGAACTCATAGAGATCTGCCTGCCACTGTCTCCCAAGCTGGGATTAAAGTTGTGAGCCATAACCACCACCCAGCTTTACCCCATTGTCTTATGTGCTAGGATAACAGATTTAAGCCATACTACCTGGCTTAACTGGATTTTTTCTTTTCTTTTTAAATTAAATTTTTTTTTTCGAGACAGGGTTTCTCTGTAGCTTTGGAGCCCGTCCTGGAACTAGCTCTTGTAGACCAGGCTGGTCTCGAACTCACAGAGATCCGCCTGCCTCTGCCTCCCAAGCGCTGGGATTAAAGGCATGCGCCACCACCGCCTGGCTAAATTTTGTTTTTTATTATTATTATTTTATTTTATTAGTTAGAAAATACCAATCCAAATCCCCACTTCCTCCCCTCCTCCTACTCCCTTCTCACTCCCTCCACACATCCTCCCCCAACCCCTCTCCTATCTTAAGAGAGGGCAAGGCACCCTGCCCTGTGGAATGTCCAAGGCCCTCCCCACTACATCCAGGTTGAGCAAGGCTGTACTGAGTTCCCAAGGTCCAGTTGAAGAGCGGAAGGAGGGAGCATATGAGGAAGGAAGTCAAGACCATGAGAGAGTCGCCCACTGAGACAATTTGCCTGAGCTAATGGGAGCTCACCAACTCCAACTGGACTGGGAATGAACGAACATGGGATCAAACTAGTCCCTCTGAAGGTGGTTGACAGTTGGGGCAGACTGAGGGGCCAATGACAATGGCAGTGGGATTTGTCTTTACATTTTGACCTCGGTGATGGCATATGCCTTTAATCGCAACACTCAGGAGGTAGAGGCAGGCAAATCTCTGTGAGTTCAAGGCCAGCTCAGTATGTCTACATACAGAGTTCAGGCCAGCTAGGGCCACACAGTGAAACCTTGTCTCAATAACAACTATAAATATATGTCAATTTAGTTATTCATCTTGTGCTCCCGTGTGTGTGTGTGTGTGTGCACGCGCGCGTGCGCAGTTGCTTGTGTGCATGCGTGTGCACTCATGCATATACATGCCATGGCACATATGTGGGGGTCAGAGGATAACTTGATAGAGTCTGTCATCTCCATCCTCTAGGTAGTGTTGTCAACAAGGTAGGACCTAGGGATTGAACTCTGATAGTGAGGCTTGACTGCAGAGGCCACTCTCTGTTGAGCTAGCTCACTAGCCTCAGAATTTTCATAAGTACCTTTGGTCCAAGTTTTCTCTTAAAGTTATTAAAATTTTCTCTTGATATGTAAAATAGGGAAAACTGCTTTTTATTGAATATTGTATTACTTAGTTCTTAGTCTACTCATAGCAAAAGCAGTTTCCCAGAGCAGTTTTTACAGTAAGGAAATGACACAAGAAAGTGGTAGATGATGGTTGAAAGAAAAAAAAAGAAAAGAAATGTGTTTGCTGCTTATGTTTTAAAACTGAAACAGAGTAAGTTGGAAGTAGGATATGTTTCAGAGAACTTAATGCACACTGAATATGTAGCTTTGGCCTCTCCGTTCAGTTACGACTGCATTTCAGACACTGTCTGTGGTCCATGAAGGCTCAGTCCCTGTGCGTTTTGATTTTTGTGTCAGCAGAACAGATGCCATAGAAATGAATAACTGATGCTCAGTCTTAAAACAAGGTGGGTTTAGGTTGAGTGTGGTGCCGCATGCCTTTAAATCCCTGGACTCAGGAGGCAAAGGCAGGTAGAACGTTCTGTGGGGCTGAGGGGGCAACCTGCTCTGTATAAGGATTTGCAGGCTAGCCAGAATTACATAGTGATTCCCCATCCCCACTTCCTTAAAAAGGTAACCTTTTCTTCTCCAGTTTTAGATGAAGAAATTACATTCTGTTCTGTTCATGCATACATGTGCTGGCGGAGGTCAGAGGGTCTACGCTATTTTTTGAGACAGGGTCTCTTATTAAATTTGGAGGCCCCGATTCAGCCAGAGTAGCTGATTAGCAAGCCCCAGGGCCCCTCCTGTCTGCTGCCCCCAGCACTGGAATTCCAGGTGTACTCCACATGGAGCTTTACATGGTTGCTGGTAGTCTGAACGTAGGTCCTCGTGCTTCTCTGGCAAGCACATTACATCTTTAGCCATGATGTCCCCATCCCCACCTCATTCTCTTACTGGCTTAGATAGAATCATTTTTTGGATGAAATATGTTACACAATGGTGAAACGTGCCGAAATGTATCCATTATTTTGCTTTGTAAAAGCTTAACATTTTGATGTAATTTCTCAGTCTTTTGTGTTTTAGTAAATAAAGGAAACGAATACTTACCATCCAGCAAGGTTATTGAAGCTCTTTCTACTTTTTCCCCAATGCTGTTAATTGTTTCATCCAGATCAGAAACTGATAATTATTATTCTCTCTGCATGTATTTGAGGGCATTCAGTTCTGTGAGAAAATATCAATAATTATAATCAATTTCTACAATTTTAAATGCAAGAATGATATGTTTACCTGTGCAGATTGCCTTCATGGTTAGTGTATGTGGACTGGCTTTATTTCATTTCTCTTTAGTAGTTCCTTGGCTATATTGTAATTCATTGCTCCTCTGGTGGTTCAGTATTTATGTTGCTTCTTAATTTTAAATTATACAATATTGGCTCTCCTTAAGCACATTTGCGACCCTCCCCACCCCCTCCAGAGTACATTGTCTGAGTATGTGAATTTGAGTCATTTTTGTAAAACCGTTTTTCAAAGCCGGTGTACTGAGTTTCCATTCTCTGGCATCGTATGACTGCCCTCGCCAGCAGTGACATTTTCAGACGCGTTGATTGTGCAGTGTTGGAAACAATTGGCCCTTTCTGTCGATGGTGCTCAGCTTTATCTGGTTCCTTCTGAGGAGAATTTTCATGTGGCTCTGGCTGGTATGACTTTCTCCTGGGAGAAAGTCTGTCCATGTCTTTGCACATGTTTTTTTTTTTTTTCTGTTGGTTCATTTATTTTTTCTCTTTTTGATTGGTAAGAAATCTTTACTTCTCACTGTAAGGAGAATCATATGTGTAAATTGCCAAATTTCATATAAACATTTTCCCTCCCCTTTCATTATAATTTTTTTTTCAGCACTGAATTTTTACAATTTTTGATTAATTAAATTTGGTCAATGTTTTGGCTTCATTTAGAAAAAAATCATCCCACTATTCATAGGTTATAAATACATTTTTTATATTCTTCTAATTCTTTTCAGATTACTATATATTATATATAATAACATATAAATATAATATAATAGATACAGCAAATAATACTTAATAGAATAAAAATAATATGTATTATATAGTAATATAATAAGTATTTTACATATATATCATCATATTGCCTCAAATGGCATTCTGTATATGATAGTGACTTATACAGCCTGATGTGAGTTTCCGTGCATGACATAGGTTATTATTTTTTAATAAATGAATAGTTGATGGGTATAGTTTGTTGTTTTTACTCTTTGACTCTTTTGCGGGGCCTGCCACAGCCCTCAAATGGAGAGTCTTACTATTACTTATAGCTATTTGGCCTCAACTTAGCTTGTTTCTGGCTCTCTTAGCTTAAATTATCCTGTGTGTCTTTTGCCTCTGGGCTTTTATCTTTCTCTATCTCTGTATACTTTTCTTACTTCTTACTCCGTGGCTGGCTGTGTAGCTGGGTGGCTGGCCCCTGGAGTCCTCTTCTTCTCCTTTTCTCATTCCTTGATTTTTCCCGCCCCCAGATATCTTCTCCTATTTATTCTCTCTGTCTGCCAGCCCTGCCTATCCTTTCTCTTGCCTTGCTAGTGATAGTTCAGCTCTTTATTAGACCAATCAGGTGTTTTAGGCAAGCAAAGTAACACAGCTTTTCAGAGTTAAATAAATACAACGTAAAAGAATGCAATACATATTTACATCACTGAACAAATATCCCAGAGCATAAATACGTGTAACACATCTTAAAATAATATTCCACAACAGATAGATAAAGCCATGCCACACTATCAAGCCACCATGTGTGTGTTTCAGTTTCTCTGGCTAGTTCCGGTGGGTTTTCATGCTTGTCTGTGCTGACCTTGTCTTGTGTATTCTGCCTGGGTCTCCTGAGTACTGGAATTACAGGTCCACACCACCATCCCTAGTTGGGTAAATCTTTATTTCTTTAATTGTTTTTCTCGATTGAAGCCACTTTTCTTATTACCTTCACTGTGTTTGAACTGATATTTTCTTCTGCTCCATTCTTTTACTAATATGGAGATTGTTAAGACTTCTGGCACTACTAGTGGGTTTTAGTTCAGACTCACAGTCTGAGACATAATCATTTCTGCTTCTCGGTAGCATTTGGAAACTGGAGAGATGGTTCAGCAGTTAAGAGCACTGCCTGCTCTTCCAAAAGTCCTGAGTCCAATTCCTAGCAACTACATGGTGGCTCACAACCATCTGTAATGAGATCTGGTGCCCCCTTGAGGAAGAGACCTGGTCAGTCGTCCTCATCAACTTAGACCATGAAACCCAATATGGACAAGTTCAACAGAACCACCATATACGGGCTGCCTATGCATGCTTCAGCATTGTCACATTCAATCAAAATTTCCTCATTAACCAAGATAATCTGCCACAGGTGTAGCCCATTAACCTTGGTTTGTAGTTCTTAATTCGTTCAGAGAAACTTCTAAAAGACTTGCTATATTTAATCCTGTACATCTTTGGTATTGTTAATGGCTTTTATCATTCCTTCTTTTAGTGACAATTCAAATATATATATATATATGTATATATGTATATATATATATATATATATCAGTTGGCTCTCCACATGTAAACATTTTTGTCCTGCTACTTGCTTTATAAGATAAACCACTTGAGGTATTATTTTTGGTGAATTTCTAAAATACTAATTATTGCATCTTCTTCAGCATCCTAAGGAACCTAGAATTCAGCCATCTTGTAATTTGTGTCAGTGTTGTATTCTAATGAGAACTCATGCCATTTTTCTTATTTTTAATTTGAGACTCTACGAAGGATGGAGATTATTTTCCTGGTAGTAAACCTAATAACATTTGAGTAAATTCCATGCTACCTATCTTTCTGCTCTTATTGGGAGAATATTGTAAATGGTTTGATTATTTTAGATTTAATAACTGGAAATGAAAAGGACATAGAGATCTTTTTTTTTTTTTTTTTTTTTGGTTTTTCGAGACAGGGTTTCTCTGTAGCTTTGGAGCCTGTCCTGGAACTAGCTTTTGTAGACCAGGCTGGTCTTGAACTCACAGAGATCCGTCTGCCTCTGCCTCCCAAGTGCTGGGATTAAAGGCATGTGCCACCACCCGCTGACATAGAGATCTTTTATGCTTCCATTTCAGAAAGAGAGAATGAGACTAGGGGCCATTACCTACCCTATTGAACACATGACTTGGTGCACATTAGACTCAAGAAGAGCCTAAAGTTCCGAGATGCACATACCCTCACACATTCCACTGTGTCAATAGAATTGGGACTGTATGATCCTGAGGAGATGGAGACAGGTGGCTCCTCGGTGCGCATGGGCCAACCAGCCAAATCCAGGCCACTGAGAGATCCTGTCTCAATAGCCAAAGTGGATGAAAAACAGTACCCAAGGTTGACCTCTGGCTTCCACATGTGCGCACACACGTGTGCATGGGCTCTGACACACATATGTGCACATATGCATACACAGAAGTGGGGAGCAAGTTGAGTTCACTTATATCATACTGTGGGTTCCTCACCCAGCGTAGATTAAGATACCTTTAAATCATGCCAGGGGAGTATGTATTTACTTTCTTCTTGGACTCTCTACTAAACCGCAGAGCTCTAATTAGTATTGTAGCTTTATGCCAGGTGTTTGTTTTCCCTCCTGGCTAATGAGTGTGTAATTGCCTTCTGGGAGATTAAAAGGCGTGTCAAATGGACAGGAAGTGGCTTCAGCAGGCACTCAGGTGTATCGTTTAGTGCCCTTTGAAGACATAGTGTTGAGCTGCACCCATGCCTGACATTCCATAATTCCTGGGAAGGCAGAGAGGGGTGCGTGAAGGTCAGAGACCCCAGACAGCGCCATAACAACACCTTTAGAGTTCAGGATCGACAGGCTGCCATGACTGAAGCTCACGGGTAGGGTGAGGAGATTCCCAAGAGCAGAGTGGCCACTGAGGCCCCACCCCCACCCCATGATTCCTTTCTGGGATGCAGTGACCAGTGCAGGATGGAAGGGCATGGATGCCGACTTTCTGCCACTGAGAGACATTTCATTTATAAGTAATTTTGTCTGATCTGCATGTTTAGTCCCTGTCCAGGGCAGCATTTGGCAGCTTCTTACTCCACAAGGATTTGGAGCTGCAGTGATTTAGCCTGTAGAGCCATAGCTTTCATTGGAAAGTATTTACTGAATTTTGTCTGAGTGTGTATTCGTATTGTCCCTATGATTCCAACAGTAACTGCTGGTTTCTCAAAGTGAAAAGGAAACCACTTAAGATCTTACGTAGATACATTGGGTAGGGGGATCAGTCTTTTCCTATTGCCTTTTCCTTCAGTACAGCCAGCTGGAGACCAAATGCTCACATAGTGTGGAAAGTGACCTCTTACTTCAGTAACTACCCAAAGCCACCGTGTTTGTCTCTCCATGTTCCGGTAGTATGTTCAATATGTTTGGATTTCTTCCTCCTTCTCCCCATCTCTCACTTATATGATTCTTACCTAAACAGTCAGAGAAAATGAACAGATATTTACATCCTACTCCCCCAGCTCAAGTACTTTTTGGTGCAATGATAGATTTATGCCAACATTATTAAATTATATCTTGTGTAATTGGTTTTAAGAGTTATTTTTATGTTTCAATTTTTGACCATTTGAAAACAATCATATGTCTTGTGAATTTTATACACCAGGGATTTTGGCTGTGTGTATGTGTGTGCACACATATGTATGCACGCGTGTACATGTGTGCGAGCATGTGTGTGCATGCATGCGTGCACGTGCACACGTGTGTGTATGCGTGTGCACACATATGTATGCACGTGTGTACATGTGTATGCGCGCATGTGCGTGTGTGTATGCACAAGCGTTTGTGTTTATTAGTCACTTTCCTTGTCATTGTGGTCAAGCTCCTTGTGAGTCTATAGGGGGTTTCCTGTACCTAAAGATTTTCTATGTACAGCAAAGTTTTTCATACATTGGGTTTTGTCCTAAAGCAGTGGTTCTCAATCCTCCTAATGCTCTGACCCCGTTAATGCAGTTACTCATGTTGTAGTGACCCCAACTATAAAATGATTTTTGTTATTACTTTATAACTATAATTTTGCTACTGTTATAAATTGTAATGTAAAAATCTGATATGTAGAACATTGTAATGTAAAATCCAATATACAGGATATCTGATACACGACTTTGGTGAAAGGGTCATTTGACCCCCGGAGGGGTCACGACCCACAGATTGAGAATCTCTGTCCTAAAGCTTCCACATCAGAAACCCTGGGGTTGTTCTGTTCTCTCCACCTTCCACATTTGGTGAGCTTGTGCTTCTTTTTTCTTTATTTTTCCTTTATGCTTCTAGAACCTTTGTTTACCTTTAAGATTCCAAAATCCCATTAAAGCTATAGGAAAATTTTGACCTCCTTTTAACATCGTTCTGTAATTTATATAAATGTAAACCAGTAATGAATGTGTCTTCTTAAGCTGTGGCTTCTCCTTGTGTGAGGCTCTGCCTCTCCAACTCCACCCCAGTCCTTGGATCTCCAGAATGACCAGGTGTTTGTTGTAATCCATGCCTCCATTTCCTTCTAGTTGTCTCTGACCCTCTCTATGAATGCTGGGTGGATATCTTACATCTTTTATTTTATTTGGCATTTCTACTCTCTAGGAATTTTGTCCTTTTTTTCTATTTATTTATTATTTTTGGTTTTGGTTCTTGGTTTTTTTTTTGAGACAGGATTTTTTTGTGTTGTGGCTGTCCTGGAACTCACTATGTAGACCAAGCTGACCTGGAACTCATAGAGATCCACCTGCCTCTGCCCCCCAAGTGCTGGGATTAAAAGTATGCACCACCACTGCCCAGTTCTACTTCATTGTTTTATTTAGAAATTATTTTTTATTGTGTTCTGTCTGATAGGTACAATCACGGCTTCCCAAGACAACCATTACCTAAACCACAGGACCTTAGTTGGCAGAGGGGGTTTTTCAGAAGTGGTTTTGCTAAGAGATTTGAAATGCAGAGATGATCATATAGATTCAGGCTTCTTAAAAATGTTCTACTCACAACCCTTGTACCTGAATACTGTTCACAAATGTCTGGACATGTCTGCAAGGAAGTTTCATGATTGAGAAAATTGAAGTGGGAAGGCCTATCCTAACTGTATATCTGTGGGCGGGGGAAGCGACATTCCCTAGACTGGAGTCCCAGAGTGAATACAAAGGGAAAAGCCATTTGACTCTAGCCCTTTATGCTCCTGCATCCTGAGTGTGGATCCAGTTGATGCTCCTTCCCCCTCTACTGGCAAGACTTTCTGATAGAGCAGACCGCACTTTCACACCATCAATCAAAATGAGCCCTTCCATCCTTGACTTACTTTTGCCAGTAATATTGTTACAGCAATAAAAGAAATAATTAGCACAGTAGCTGTTGTTAATATAATCAGAAAATTCCGAATTCAGGTCACCTTGATGTCTTCGAGAAGAGCCTATGTTCCTGTGTTCACAATAAAGGGACTAAATCAGTCGCTGTGGAACTTGAGTTGGATGAAAGAGGAAATGGAAAATAGGGAGGGTGATTCATCAAAAAATAGATCAAGGAAATGGATACCTTCAAAAGACAGAGGTACTAGACATCACATGAGAAAAATTGAAAAATGAGAAATTATGATGAGTAATTAGAATGTCTCAAGTAATTATTTTCGAAAGCAGGCAGTTCTGGGTAGGTGTGGTCATGGGTTGGGCAACTGGGATGTAATGGAATAGGTCTCTAGAGGTGAAGTCAAGGAAAAGACAGGTAAGGAATGGAACAATTCCACCTCAAATCTTGGCCAAGTTCTCTGATGTGTAGTGAGGGAGACACTCTGGACTGTGCAGAAGATGCCAAGAGAATAAGACAAGGTTGTGGAGTATGACGACCTCTTTAATGAAGAGAGGAACCAAGAGGTAATCATACAGCAGTGTATTTGCTTAGTGATTTGGGACTCACAGCAAGAGAAGAGGAAACAGAATGTGAACTGTCTTCAGGGACTAGTTTCTAATTCTAGAAGTTTCCAGTGAACTTAAGGTTTCGGGAAGAAAGTTTTTTTTTTTCTTCCTTTTTTCTAGTTGATATACATTTCCCGCTTTTGTATTCTTCATTATCTTTTATTTTCTAACCTTGCTTTACTGTTTACTGATCACCCATATTCTATTTAGACCTCCTCCAACCCTTCTGGACTAAAGTGTGAGTATAAATAGTATGCAAATATACTCCAACTGTTTTTGATTAAAAGAAAAAGAAGGAGTCAGTAAACACATTACAAAGCAGCATCGTTCTACACTGGGAGGCAGGCATGTCCTCTAAACTAATTATATTTTACTTCTTGGGGAGTAGTGTCAGGTATCAGCTGCTTACAGTAAACCTTCCAAGGGGGAAGAAAGTTCTCAAGAGTCACAGACTGGTAGCTGGATGCTATTCTGGGGATGGAGAGTTCTGAGGGTGAGTTGTGCTAACCACAGGAATGTTGAACAGAACATGCTGGCTTTGACTAAAGAATCTTTAATGCATAGTATGACCTTTGAGATGTTGGGCCTGATGTCCCTTCTGCGAGCTTGTGTTACAGAATGTCTGTCACAGGTCAAAGCCACTGTGTGAGGTGAGAAATGCACACTAATTGGCCAAAGATAACTATATCCAGAAGCTACCTCTGTTTCTAAACAACAGGGCAGAGTAAATTTCAATAGGATAAACACTTCATTTGCAAAGTTCTGCAAGATTTTTGACTGTTTTGGGTATTTTAAGGAAGTTTTTTTTTTGTGTGTGTGTGTGTGTGTGTGTTTGTGTGTGTGTGCATGCCATGTGGCTTTTCTTGAAGACTTCAATGACACAGAACCACCATGTAGAGACCTTGTCATTTATTTGTCTCACTGTCTTTAATATTGATTACTAAGTGGCCAATGTGGCTGTTGGACATTATTCTGGGTCAGATTTCCAGATTTTTTGCTTTTATTGTTTCATTTGCAGATGTTATAGGAGTCTTGTGTTGTCTTTCCATCTTTATATTTGGATCTGTGGTTTCATTCATTCATTTATTCATCCATTCATTTATTCTTCTTTCTCAGTTCACAGCCATGAACGAACCACAGTGCTTCTACAACGAGTCTATCGCCTTCTTTTATAACCGTAGTGGGAAATATCTTGCTACAGAATGGAACACAGTGAGCAAGCTGGTAATGGGACTGGGGATCACTGTCTGCGTGTTCATCATGCTGGCCAACCTGCTGGTCATGGTGGCAATCTATGTCAACCGTCGCTTCCATTTCCCTATTTATTACTTGATGGCCAACCTGGCTGCTGCAGACTTCTTTGCTGGATTGGCCTACTTCTACCTGATGTTCAACACAGGACCCAATACTCGGAGACTGACTGTTAGCACCTGGCTCCTCCGGCAGGGCCTCATCGACACCAGCCTGACAGCCTCTGTCGCCAACCTGCTGGCCATTGCCATCGAGAGGCACATCACAGTTTTCCGCATGCAGCTCCACACACGAATGAGCAACAGGCGTGTGGTAGTGGTGATTGTGGTCATCTGGACGATGGCCATTGTGATGGGCGCCATACCCAGTGTGGGCTGGAACTGTATCTGTGATATTGATCATTGTTCCAACATGGCACCCCTCTACAGTGACTCCTACTTAGTCTTCTGGGCCATTTTCAACCTGGTAACCTTCGTGGTCATGGTGGTTCTCTATGCGCACATCTTTGGCTATGTTCGCCAGAGGACTATGAGAATGTCTCGCCATAGTTCTGGACCCAGGAGGAATCGGGATACCATGATGAGCCTTCTGAAGACTGTGGTCATTGTACTTGGTGAGTTCTGTCTTAACCGTTGTCTCCTTTATAGATTCTCGATGTTGGCATGTAGTCACACTAATTTATGACAATGGTAAACAAGATTGTGAATATTTACCTGGTATATATGCAGTATTATGAGAGAACAGGGAAATTTCCTTTTGCAAGTCTTTGGCAACGTCAGCTTACCATTCTTTCTGCAGCTATAGAATCAGCTAAATACTGATCTCAGTGCTGTGGTGTAAATGATGAAATAAACAAAGAAGATTTTTTTACTCCCTAGAATACCATAGCACTCAAGGCCCCATACCACCCAAATCAAAACAAACAAAAGCCTCAGCATAATAGAAGATTTTATTAGAGGCCACATCATAAGATGCTTGCCCTGAGGTCTTTGCTTCACAGATGTTCAAATGGATGGTGCTTTATATAATATGAACACCCTAGATGCTTTCCTACATAGTTATCTATTAGTTCAAGTCTACATGCTGTAGTTATTTTTTATTTCATTTCTGAGAATTTGATCCATGTATACAATGAAATATGTACCTCCACTTCCCCCTCTTGTTCTCCCCCTCCCAACTTCATGTCTTTGGTTTTGTTCATTTATTTTAATTTTTTGACAACCCACTAAGTCCTGTGTGCACAGATGTGAGGTATGGGAAACCTACCAGTATTGATTGGCTTCTTCCATAAACAATGATTCTTTGTCCCTCCGGCAACTACCCATGAGCAATAGCTCCTCGGTATGGAGTGGGTCCTGAAGATCATCTGCCCATCTCTGCTGGGATGATCTCAGGAACCTTTTGGCTGTCTTGTTCATGTGACGGTCCTCCACAAGGTAACCACTGCGCTGTGAGGTCATGATTTAGATAGCTCTGCCATGTACGGGAGCAGCATTCCTCAGCACCCACCTCTCTCCTCTGGCTCTTACATTCTGTCTGCCTCCTCTCTGTGATGTTCCCTCAGCCTTGGTGGTGGAGATGGATGTTCTGTTTAGAGCTGAGCACTCACGATCTCGTTCTCAGCACTGTGACCAGTTCTGCCCCTCTCCATTGACTGTGGTCCACTATGAAAAGAAATTTCTTGGGCCAAGGTGGAGAGCAGCCCAGGGCTGTCAGTAGCAGAAGCTGGGAAGACTCTATACAAATTGTAGGCAAATAGTTCAAGGTTTTCTAGAAATCTATGGCAGAAATCTTTAGGAAAATTAGTTTTGCAAGATTAATTTTCTCTTCCTATTAATAGGCATTTTCTCACAGTTCAAGATAAAAATTATGATGTTCCTTCTATAAACTCAAATAATCTTTTTGTTGTTGATTTAAAAAATTAAAGTAAGCCGAACGGTGGTGGTGCATGCCTTTAATCCCAGCACTTGGGAGACAGAGGCAGGTGGATCTTTGTGAGTTTGAGACCAGTCTGGTCTACAAGAGCTAGTTCCAGGACTGGCTCCAAAGCCACAGAGAAACGCTGTCTTGAAAAACAAACAAACAAACAAACAAAAAATTAAAGTATAATTGTATCATTTCTCCTCCCTTTCTCCTTTCCTCTCTGCAATCTGTCCCACATTCCTCAACCATCTGTCTGTCTGTCTATCCCTAAGTATATTAATATAACTTTCTCAGTTCCTTTAATGCTTCTTGTATGTATATCCTTTTATGACCACTTAGTAGTGTATAACCAATTAGGGAGCTCATCCTTGAAGAAAACGATTTTCACTCTCAACATTTCTTGAGACAGACTAACCTTGAACTCACTCTATATAGACTAAGCTGGCCTTATCTTGTGGCCTCTTGCCTCAATTTCCTGCGTGTTGGTATTATAGGCATGAATTACCTCATCCAATTTTAAACTCAAGTAACTTCAAACTTAAAGTTTTCCTAGATTTTAAAAAAAAAAGCAACTTCATGGTAGTGATCAGTGTGGATGAAGATATGTATACATTTACATACTCACAAAATAGTTTCAGAAAGCCTGGTAAACTCTGGGAAGTGGGGTGGCACCTGGAGATATACCCACCTAGAGAACATTTGGAGAACATTTCTTTTAGAGTATAGAGTGGCTAAAAAGTTTGCTTGGTGATAATTTGTTTAATTAATTGCCTAATTGAATCACAGCTTCTTCTTAGACTATTTTGAGGTTAATGTTTGATAACATCTATTAATCTTAAAACACACCCATATAAACAAAACAATGCCACAAACGAAATCCCTGTAAGAAAAACAAGCCAAAGCTTTTTTAATGGTTGGGGATATAGTTGTATGGTAGATAGTCTCTTCTCTTTTCCTTCACTGTTTTTTCAATTGAAAGTATATATTTCATATAGTATATTCTGGTCATGTTTCACCCTCCTCTAATTCCTCCCAGATCCTCCCCACCTCTCCACACACCTAAATCAACACCCTTTCTTTCACTCTATCATTAGAAAATAAACAGGCAGCTAAAAGACACAAAGGAATAGGACAAAACAAACAGAAAGAAAAGAGCCAAAATCAAAATGCAAGAAATATACACAGATGTAGATGCTCACATACCTGTACACTCAGAAATCCCGTAAACACACAAAGAGAGAAACCATAGTGTGTAAGCAAAAGATCTGTAAGGTTAAAAAATAAAAATAAAAGCCCAGATAAAGAATTAGGAGACAACAACACTCCAAAATTACTGTTGATTTCATTTTGTGTTGTCCCTCTGCTTCTGAGCGTGGGGCCTGCCATGTGTGGTTTGGATACCCAGTGAGACTTTGTTGGAGAAAACTTAGTTTTTCTGTTGTGAGCAGTTGTCAGTTGGAGATAGTTTCTGGTTAAGGGATGGGACTTGTGTCCACTTTATTTGCTCTCAGCCCTGGGACGCCATCTGACTTTGACCTTTGCAAGCTGCCCCAGTCTTGGTGAGTTCATATGTGTGTGTTGTGTCTAGAAGATCTATTTTCTTGGTGTCTTTGATCCCCATTGGCTCTTTCAATCTTTCCACCTTTTCTCCTACAAAGTTCCCTAAGTCCTGAGGGGAGGGATTGTAAGGAGACGTCCCATGTAGGACTGATGGTTCCAAAGTCTCTCATTCTCTGTCTGCTATCCAGTTGCGGGTCTCTTTATTTTATTCCATCTACTGTAGGAGGAAGCGTCTCTCATAATGGTTGAGCAGGTCACTGATCCATGAGTATATTAAAATGTCATCAGGAGTCATTTAGCAGAACAGTAGTATCTGGTTTCCCCCTGGGTCTGTGCCCTATCTAGTCAAGGTCTTTGGCTACCTGAGCGTTGTTGGGCATTGGTTACGTTTCATGGAATGGGCCTTAAATCTAATGAGATAGTTGTTGGTTCTTCCCAAAGCTTTAGTGGCGCTGTTGCACCAGCATGTCTGGCAGGTGGGTCGTCATTGTAAACTGAAGGGTTTGTAGCTAGGTTAATATTTACTTTTTCCTCTGAAGTGTGCTGAGTTGTTTTAGTACCAGAAACTCTGGTCAGTAGGGATAAAGGCTCTAGGTAATCACTAGATCTACTTCTCCCTATTGGGTGAGTGGTGGAGATGTTGTCTTCAGCAATAGGGACTTACTGCCAGTGTCTGGAGGGCAATCAATAGCTTTGGCACTATCCTGGGTCATTTGGGAGTTTCCATGGGGCCCCTTTGGCTAACCACCCAATTAGATATAACCCATTCCTGGTACCGAGGGTTTCATTTGGTGTTAAGAGGTAGACTTTTTCTAGCAGGTTTAAGACCCCAGATTAAATCCCTAACAATGCAAACACACAGACAAATAAAATTTATTTCACCTTTGCTTCAGAAGTTGAGTGGAAAGGTCCTGTAATCCTCTGCTCTCTGGAAAGCACAGCGGGGTAATTAACCAAGGATTATGTGACATCTCTGAAACTATGGTTTTCACTCATTTTAGCCCATGGAAGCAGAAGGAGCCCAGATTACCCTTAAGTAAATTAGCATCCCTGAAAGAGCCTTTGCCCCGTTCTTTTGGGTCAGGGAAAGTGTGCCATGATGATCCTCTATGGCTGTATTGAGTGTGACCTGTAGACCTGGGAGAATGAGATTTAGGCCATAGATTCAACCAGCCCCACCCCCCAAATCCCTGTCTAGCTGAATATTCAGGCAGCATCCTCATTGGGGACACCATCACCTCAGACATGAGATATTTAATTCCACTCAAAGCCCAATGAGCCCAAGAACAGCTTCTTCTTCATTTAATTACAGTAAAGCCTTGGCGCATCTCTGTGCCTCCAGACAGCTTCCCCTGATCTGAAGAAAACATGTTTTAGTTTGCCGTGGATATAATCTGTGTATGAGATGAGATGCATAACCTGAGACATTTCACTTCCGTATTGATGCAGACATTTTTTTGCTGGCCATCGAACATTGATGGACACTGTGATATGTGTGCGCGCCTTTTCCTTTATTATCCCAGACACTGTTTAGTTCATGGAACACTAAATGACCGTGGCATTTGGACTATGGACCCATCAAGTTCTTACTTTAATCTTGACCTTTACATAAGATTCCACATATCTGCAGCACGCAATACACTTAATGATTCGTGTAAAATTAACATCTATGCCTTATTGGGTGGTTTGTCCTCCACCTTAAGCAACACTACCACCACCTATCACACAAATTTCAAGTGTACAGATAGCAGAAGTTGTGCCCTTTGAGGGTTACACTATCAGCCTTCACAGACATCGAATGCAGTTCATTTCCTCTGGAATAAATAATAATAGTTCTGTGGCCATGAAATGGAAGAAGTTTTTGAACATGGAAAACTCCAGTCAGGATGATGCATGAAAGTAACTTGAAGCAAGATGGAAATGTGTTTGTAACTTAGGAGATAGAGGTCAACAAATAAATAACAACCTTTTTGAGAAAAGTAGGAGTGAGAGGGTGGGTGGGCTCCGCACGGGAAGGTGGTAGAAAGCCCCAAGAGGAAAGTCACAGCCCAAAGCAGCCATGTGTTTGTCATAGTGATGCCCAGTGTGTCTTGTGCCATCCGCTCTCCTGCTGGAAGTGGTGGATCTGGATATTTGGAAAACATGGCTTCGTTTTGTGAAATGAGCTCTGTCATTGGCCTGGAGATCATCTCATTATCAGTTCACCGACTAATAATGTGGATCTTTGACTTTGGCTTTTGCACAAATGGGTTTTTAATATCTGAGAACTATGATCTATGAAGATTTTTGGCCTGGGGAAGGCCAGCGGGATCAAATGCTTGGTTGTTTCTTTTCTCTATGTAGTCTTTCATAGCTGTCTGGCTCAAAGTAGTTACACAACAAATAATTGTTGAATGAATGAATGGATATGGTGGGAAGACAACTTTCTGGGCTTTCAAGATGGAAGAGCAGAGAGCCTCCGTGAATTCACTATGGTATCACTTTAGCCAACTACAAAGGGAGACACACCTGCCTATACTTCTATTATGTTCCATGAGTTTAAAATAAAGCCAGCCCAGGATATCCTTGAATTCATGATTCTTCTGCCTCATCCTCCCGAGTGCTTAAATTAAAGGCATGCCCCACCACGATCGGCTGATAGCCCATGGCTGCTAACTAGAATGTGAACAAGAAAATGACTGGCTATTGTGGGTGTTCAGTTAATAGCAAATCAATTTTATTGTGCTTTGTTCTGGGCTGGCTATGACTTATCACTTGTGTGGAATAGCCTTTGGGTTTTGCTGTATGAGAATGGGCTACGGCGTTTAGACCTGCTCCGTGTCCATGTTCAAGCGAGCATTTGTTGGTCAGCAGCTGAGTTCCTGGAGAAGAGGCATCTTGGAGTTTCACAATGGCAGCACCAGCGGGGAAGCATGAGCGGGCAGGTAGCTGCTTTTGAGTGAGTGTTGCGTCTTCATAAGAATCTTATTTCACATGTGGACAGCATTACTTCCTCACCCAGCACTCAGACTGCCTTGGAGGTTTGGATTTGGAAATAACAACCCTACTGAGCATGGGAACCAAGATCGATTTTCTGTCTTTTCCCTGGCTGGAAAAGGAAGTCTAGGGACTCTGGGTAGCTTGCCTGAAGACACACAAGTAGTAAGCATAGGAGCTAGAATTCTATACAGCTCCTGACTTGGGTTCCATGATCTGTGTGGTTTTTCCCTTCACATCATGCTGCTTCTCAAGAGTGAAACCATCCCGCGTCTTCTAGCACAGTTTGCAGGCCAGCGGGTTTTTTTGTGTCGATACTAATACTTTTCCCTGATGCTGCCAAACCCCACCTTTGCCCTTTTTCCAGGGGGCAAAGAAAGCCTTGAAGGTGTGTTCTTTTTTTTTTCTCCCTTCTGATACCGCTCAGGATTCCCATGTCGGCCACCGTTCCCCGTGGTTTGGTATTACAGCATCCACAAACCAGCCGCTTCTCACTGAGGGAATGTTTTGTTCAAGGTGTAGTCGACTCCCCATGCCTTGCCCCAGCTCAGGCTTCTATCTGCTTGACATCTTACCAAGAATTCCTTGAATCGGCTCCCCCAGTGACTCAGGCAGTGGAGGCATTCTTCCTTATTTGACCACAGGCTGTCTCAGGATGGGAGTCCTTTTCCCTTTCTGCTCTGTTATTCGTGGTGACACTTCCACGGAGGACAGTCAGCAAAGAGGAGAACCAGAGTTCAGAAAGGAAAAGGAGCCCGGGAAGGTGTGGAGGTTTTGACATCTGATCCCTGAGAGGCAGAGAAAATAGAAGAAATGCAGGGGTCATCTCTCTTGGCAAAAAGGATGCATTTTTTTTTCTAGTTTGAGCATTGCAATGGCCAGCCAGTGGTCACCATTAAGAATAAATTACCCACTATTATCCATGTACTTCGTGCCAGAGTCAACACTTGCCACCACTCTTAATGTTGTTTGGACCAACTCTTAGGGAAGGTCTCCTTTTTCCTCCCATTTTATACGGCAAGTTATTTATGGACAGCCTTCTCTTTGGAAGTGGCGAAACACAGCCCAGCTGTAGGGATGGGCTCCCCACACTTCCAGCACAGGGTGCTGAGTGTGAGTTCTCTCAGTCTACTTCAGCGAATCTGATGGGTGCTAATAATAAGCTCAGGAATAAACAGACCAATCAGGACAACCCTTCACAGAGCTTGCTTTGGAGAAGAAGCTAAGAAAGTGCTGTTAAGCGGTTGCCTCCTTGTTTTAGTAGGGATGGGGCAGAGACCTTGAGTGAAGGGAAGGCAGGACTCCCAGAAGAGACAACATTGAGTAGATTCATAGTCTCTCTCTATTCCCTCTGTCTCCCCCTCCCCAGGTATGTGTGTGTGTGTGTGTGTGTGTGTATGTGTGTGTACACGTGCATGTGCACGCACACAGGCCACAGTTTGACCCTATGTGTCTTCCTCAATTGCTTTATCACCTTATGTTTCGAGGCAGGGTTTCTCACTGAGCCCCAGAGCTTTGGTTTAGTTAGACTTGCTTGGCCAGCAAGCCCGAGGTTCCCATGAGCCCTCCCTCTCCAGCCTCTTCAGCATTGACATCACAGGCGTGTGACACCACACTGGGCCTTTTACACGGGTGCCAGGGACCCACGCTCACGTCCTCACGCTTGTGCAGCACACACTTTACCCCGAGTGGATTCTGGAAGGTTGTAGAAGAGGAGTTAGTCATACCGTGGTGTGGAGGTACAGGATAAGGGGCGCCGGTGGGGGCAGGAAGTAGTGTGAGCAATGGTTATCACCCTTGGAAAACTGAAAGCAGTCAGGCATGATTTGCATGCCATGGTTATGCCGGGTAGGATGTTGACCAGATGGGGGGAAACTTCGAAACATACTATGGCGTTTGGGCTTTAGGGTGACTGACAGGAAAGGCTAAAGTGCATTTCCTGATGAGCATCAAATCTTATGGGTAGGGCAG
>JAQHUG010000156.1:3894558-3930493 GCA_028555095.1 Dicrostonyx torquatus
AGGCATGCTTTCTACAAGAACACACATGTCCAAATGGTACTAGGCATGCTTTCTACAAGAACACACATGTCCAAATGGTACTAGGCATGCTTTCCTTTTTCCTTTAGCATGGTTTTGTGAATGGTTTAGCCAGCACTCCTAGAAGCTGTCCCTTAGAGTTTGCGAGGCCTTCTGGGAACCTGTACTCACATGAGTGTTTTGGTTTGGTTTGTTTTTGTCTACAGAGAAAAAGGCATTCTTTTATAATGTCTAGTTAATTGCACTGCCTAATGAATCTCTTTCCAAGAGATTAGAGTGTTTTATTCGATATATTTATTAAAATCCATTTATTCTTTCAAGCTATCATTCTACTTTATAATGTTTAGCTTTCTTTTAAAGATATGATGCCATTAATTTAACTCAGAGTTCTCTGATTTAATACTTTAAAATCAAAGCCATTATAACTCAGTTTATTTATACTGTCTCAGTGAAATAGCCGTGTAAAAAAGGAGTTTACTAAAAATTCCATTAAGAATTAATAATTTACTACAGATTTATCTAAATCAATGTTCTAAAAATTATAAAAGTTAAAATATTTTAACTAGCTTACCATTTCTAAATATTTAAATAAGTAATTTAAGTTAACAGTTATTTAATTCCTAATTTAAATGGAAAAAAGTTCCAAAAATATGCTTGGATGAAAAATACAGTTCTCAGTCCCAAGAACATGATGAGAGACTCAGCTGTTGGGTTGGGTTGGGTTTGGGTTAATCTCTGTCTTCAGTAATGCGAATTCCTGACTTAAAATCAAGGCATCCTGTTTATACACGTAAAGTATAATTTGCATGACTCAGTACACGTATAATATATCCCAGTTATATGAAATATGCCATATTGTTGTCAATAGACTAGCATTTCCCAATTTTGCGTGGGACACCAGAACCAACCCTTCCTCTGTGTTCAATGCCATGTGTTTAATTTATTTTCAATCTTTGTCCTCTGCAACTGCTTCTCCCAGTCATTAATGACTCCTTCTCCAGGCTATTATTTTATCGGATCAACTTTTTCCTGTCTGTAAGTGAATTAAAGTGTGAGACTCACGGTTTACTGTCTTATTTAAGTCAGCATGATTTCCATTTCCAGGCATGCTGCTGTAACTGTTAGCGACCTGTTGTGGCTATATGGTATTCCTTGATGCATATGTATGTGTATGTCCAGGGTTTCCAGCAACAGAATTCATGGTAACTAAAATGTGGAATCAGCTATCAAATTCTTTACAATTTAGTGCTTTATTCAGATCCATTGTTATCTCTTCCTCCTTGTTAAAACAGCATGATTAGTGCAATTCTTAATATTTTTAGATTTGTACTAATTTTTGTGATAAGGTAAATGCATGACAATACCAGAAAATGCATAGGCATTCATAGATAGGGTTTCATTGTTAATTCTAGATTTTCTGAAAACTGTTGCAGGGGGAGGCAGCTTGTTTGTCCTGGCTGTCTGGCTAGCTTAGCCCAAAAAAACCCACACAGAAACTGTATTAATTAGATCACTGCTTGGCCCATTAGCTCTAGCTTCTTTTTGGCTAAGTCTTACATTAATTTAACCCATTTCTATTAATCTGTGTATCACCACGTGGCAGTGGCTTACTGGCAAAGATAACCAGCACCTGTCTCAGGCAGAGGATCCATGACTTCTCTCTCCGTCTCTTCTTCCCAGCATTTAGTTCCATCTTCCCCACCTACCTAAACTCTGCCCTAGCAACAGGCTAAGGCAGTTTCTTTATTAACCAATGAAAGCAACACATAGACAGAAGGACCTCCTATACCAGAAAACTATTGCTTATCCATAAAATCTTTCTTTATATCATAGTTCTTAGACATACATTTCCTTTATCCTTTTAGTTGACTCTTAAAAATATATCTAAGGTCACTATTAAAACCTCTGGTCTTGATTAGATGCATAATTCACAATTTTCACAGAATATATTTGTTATTTAGGCTTTGTTGTTGATGTTGTCTTTGCTGAGCATATTTGTGCATTTTATACAGAAAAACACTTTCATTCAAAGAGTTTTTCCTGGAAGAGACACGGCAGGCAAAGCATTTGCGAAGGGCTTTGATGGTGGGTTATCTCCTCCAAGAGCTGTGTTGTTGTGAAGTCTTTCATTCTCCTCATGGTGAGAATCAAGAAAAATATTTAAATATGAAAAAAAAGCCCTACCACAGAATGATAGGAATGTGTACTTTTAATTTTTGAGGCAGCCATGTTGGCAAATGTTGGGTTGATGTTTACAAAGAACAAAGAAGCTTGGTCTCCAACACAGGCTAGAATGTGGTGATGATGGTGTTCCTAGTCATCGCATGACTTTACCCAGAAGTTTGCTACTTGGAAAAAGAGTACACAGCTTGAAATAAGCTTTGGAAGAAAGCTCTCGTGTCCTGTTTACAGCATGCTCACACGCACGCACGCATGCATACACACACACACACACACACACACACACACACACACACGGAGCTTTCCCTGTTAATGGAACGCATTATACCATGAGAGGAAAGGGTTGACACTCTCCCATCATGGAATGTGGCAGTGTGTTTGATCTGAGAGTCTCCCCCTCTTCAGGTCCCAAACGTAAGCACAGGAGAACTTCGGCTCCAGTGCTGACATCTGTCAGCTCTCTAGAACTTGATGTTTCTTTTTGTTCCCTGATCCTCACTGAGCTGACTTCCTGAAATTTTATCTAAAGCCTTGCTGCCTCTGATAACAAAGTTTCTTGCAAAAGGCTTGTCCTGGATTAGAACAGCTACTGTGGAATGTGTCTCTCATGCCAAGTACTTTAAATGTATAAGTCCTTTTGGTTCTGCTAGCAGTCCTTCAAAGTGGGGGTTGTCATGTGCTTTTATAATGAAGAAACTGAGGCCCAGGGTGGTAAGCCGGGACACTGCCAACAAGTACACAAGCTGGGACATTCTAGCCCAGGAACATCTGACACCAAAGCCTGATGCTTAACTACTAAGCTGGGTGCAATCCGGAGACACTCCATCTGCTTCTATCTAGGAAATAGAATTCCATTTCACTATAGAAAACAGAGATGGAGGAAAAAGCAAAGTCTTTTGAATCCTACATTCTGTGAATGAAAAAGAAAGACATTAATATGTCATAGTAAAACCAAGATGTCCAAACTTATTTACCAAACACAACGGTGACCTGCTTTTGTTTCAAATGCTTTTCTTTGTCTACTGTGTGAAGCTCTGATGACCCCTGACTTCCAAAAGGAAAATGATCTTTGACCTCTGCAGAAGGGGTAGGTGGAAGACTGAACTGAAGTAGGTGCTACCACAGTCAGCCTCAGCCGCTTTCCAGTTCCTTTACTTGTGGATTTCAGGGTGGATCTAAAGGTGGGGGCTAAGTGAGCAGCAGGAGGTATCTGACTGTCTCATTCTTTCCCCTGCCAGTAATAAAGGAGCATTCATCTGGGCGAAAATGGTCCATGTACCAGTGAGTCTGTTACATATTCCTCCGAATCTCTCCTCAATTCTTTGGGACCCCTGAGAGCACTGAGTGTATCATGCAATCGTATCCTTGCATCAGGAACTGGATTCTGTGGTTTTCGGTCCATTTTCAGAGAACTGTGCATCACATCCAACAAGGTAGGATGGATGTGTAGAAGAGAGGTTTGGAAGAGTTGACGTGATTAGTTCTGGAGGTTGCCTTACTGATCTACCTTCACAACCACTCCTCCTTGCAAGGTCTGCTGAAGCCCAGAAAGTTCTAGTAACCTACATTCCTAGTTAAAATTGAGTTTGTCCCAGAATAGCATAGAGTTCCTTTCTAGTGCTGGGGTTATAAGTTTGTGCCAACGTACTTGTTTTGTTTTGAGCGGTATGTTTTAAGGATCCAACTCAGGTCTTTGTGCATAGCAAGCATTTGACTGACTGCGCTGCCTGCCCTGGACCAGCTTCACACTCTCCTGGATGACTTTATGCTTTTATTTATATCGAATCACCTAATGAACAGAATTCCAAATAAACATCTGGGCTTTCAGAAATGCACCTTAATTTATTTTTAGTGTATCTTCTTGCATAGTTTTCTTATTGGGTTACTCTCTTTTAAATTTTTATTTATTTTTTTCACAATTCCGTGCATACATAGTGTTCTTTGATTAGTTTATCCCACCATTATCCCTCCTATCTGCCTCCAACACAGGTTCCCATCCTGTTCGCAAGTCTTCAGAGATATAATTTTGTAACCCACTGCATCTAATTGCAGTCGTCTGCATGGGCAGGGCTTATTCGCTTACTGGGGAGCAACGTGCATGTGGTTAAACCACTGAGGACTAGGACTCCCGACCCTGACCCCGTAGTCTTTGGTTGCTTATAGCTCTAAATTGCTCTCCTCTTACTACAGATAGATAGACAAACAGATGGTATTTATCATAACAAGCCAAGGCTGGTATTTTTATCACTTTGAAGTAGAGAAGCATTGCTTCTTTACCTTCCTTGTTTTGAAATATTTTGTCTGGTACATCTGGTGGAGTTTAAATGCTTGTTCTAGTCATCTGTCCTATAGCGCTCATGAGTGACCATTTATAGAGGTGACCATGTTTCCACTCCCTCTGTTTTCTTTATTTACTAGATGTTCTAAAGATTCCTTTTTGCATCACTTATTCCTGTTTGGAAAAAGATTATCTTTAAAGCTGTTCCAATAAGGATAGGCCAAC
This sequence comes from Dicrostonyx torquatus, assembly GCA_028555095.1. Classification (NCBI taxonomy): domain Eukaryota; kingdom Metazoa; phylum Chordata; class Mammalia; order Rodentia; family Cricetidae; genus Dicrostonyx; species Dicrostonyx torquatus. Next base: position 3,899,261 of record JAQHUG010000156.1, read on the forward strand.
TAGCAAGCCCTATCCCTTTATCTGATAATGTCTTTATTTCCCCTGTGTCTTTAGGAGTTAGTTTTTCTGAATACAGAATTTGAAGACCATATCTCTTGTGTATACTCATTGGAAAGTGACCCATTTCCTTGGAAGCCCATGGTTTCAGATGACAAATTCACCATTTCCCAAGTCCTGAGGCTCTGCTTTTCACTCCATTTCAACCTTTTTTCTCTGTTCTTCAGATTGAATGAATTCTACAGCACTGTTTTTCTGTCATCACCACTTTGCTGTTGGACCCATTAAGCTAATTTTCATCACTCGTTTTATAATTTCCACTTAAAAAATGGTTTTAAATTCTTTGCTGAAGTTTGCTGTACTTTTAATTGTTTATAAAGAATTTGAAATTATAATGGCTGCTTTGAAATATTGGTAATTATTCCATCATCTGTTTCTCTGCATTCTGTTTGTCATTTCTCAAGTTGTGATTTTCCAAGGTTTCATTTGATCAGTGGATTTTCGCTGAATCCTGGACACTTGGCTACCTTGTTAGGAGATTTACAGTCACATTTAACGTTTCCTATTAACGGACTTTCATCCCTGTTACTTTTAGCATGTAAGTTCTAACGTATTGGACGTACTTTCACTGAGGACATGATTTTCTGGGACACTGCTGCTTGGTGTATCAGAATCTAATAAGCTTCTACCTTCCCTGCTAGGTGTCACCTGGTGGGATCTGGGTGGCGCTTTCTGATGCCTCCTGTGTAAGAAGGGAAAGACAAGTAGATTTCTTACAGTCCTACACTTCTGATGCCCTTCCCCCACCAGGCGCAACACCTCAAATGGAGCCCTTTGCTGTTAAGGTCCCTCGCCTACTTTCCCATTGAGACTGAAGACAAACCTATTGTTTGGGGGATAGTGCTTTCCCTGCTCAGTCTTCTTACTGAAAAGTGATCATGACCCTTCCCTTTGCTATTATGCTGGCTCCAAGTCAGTGACCTGGGCGAGAGCAGACCTGAGACAGCAACCTCCTCAGGAGCAGGTATAGAGGAGCTATTGCACTGGCTCCCTGGTATTATTTGTAGGATTCCTGCAGGATATGGAGTGAGAGGAAGAAAGGAGTGGTCTGCCTGGGCTGCCTGCTCTTGCTATGTTGGACATCGCCCAGCCTATTTTGTGTGTCTTGGGTTGTGAGATGCCCTGATACTATGGTGTTCCTCTAGTTCTGGGATCTCATTCCAGTTCATCTTTGTCTTTCTACCCTAGAGTTCTCTTTGCCTCTCTCTGATGTTTCTTTCCACAGTTTACATGTATACTTACCTGGGAAGATCAGGGAGAAAACCTATTCTGTCTTGTCTATACTAGACCGAGGGATTTTTTTTTCCTTTAGGGGTTGGAAAATCTTAAGACTACTCATAATAGAAAAAAAATATGCATTTGGTTAGTGACTTTTATTTCCAAAAGTCTTCTATCAGGAGTGTTCAACCTGTGGCCTGTAGGCTACTTCTCACCATACATGGCCAAGATAGCTATGAACACCGTCCATCACAAAATTGTGACATTTAAAGTATTATAAACATTTCTGGTGACTGGGTTGCAAGGTGCTTGAGCATGCTCTTTGCTCACAATGATGTCACTCATCCATACCAAAGGTTAATGTGCTGCATAAGCCTTTTAGTTTCTGCCCCTCCTAGCTCTCCGTAAAAACAAAACTGAAACAAACTTGGCTCTCTCTGCTCTTTGCCTTCCTCTTGCTCTGTGATTAATAGAGGTCTGTGGGTTTCGGGGGTGGAGATCCCATGTCTTTAGGAGTGCAGAAGAAAAGTTGATCAAAGACCCAGTCTCTTGCTGTGGCCAAGTGAGTCAACTAGTCTTCCCATCCGCAGGCCACCACTTCTCCTTTCCTTTACCACCAAGCGCAACTTCTCAAACCTGGAGAAACTGGCTTTTTTAAGGCAGTAAAATCTTGAACATATCAACCTCCTAAGGAAGAGAAACCCCAAGTTTCTCTGGACTCTGCGTCTCTTAGGAGGCTTATGACTTTGTTTTTTCTTTTTGGTTCTGGGAACTCAATGCATGCTAGACAATCCTCCATCTATTTTAGAAACCTCCAGCTTTTATTCTAATGAACAACTCCTGGTAACAGATTGAAGAATTTGTTTTAAACTATCTGGACCAATATTATGTTTAGTTAATGTTGTCACTAAGTGTTTTGCAACTTGAGATGCTTCACCTTGAGTACACATGAGCAAAATCATAAAAGTTATAGGCAGGTTGCTAAGAGGAAGACTTTGAGAGTTCTCCAAGGGATCCAAGCCTTATTCTGGACTCTGCAAGGAATGCACACACATGTGAGGGTTGCATACACATGTGAGGATTGCACACACATGTGAGGATTGCATACACAGCCCATGCTGTCATATTCATATACACATAAATGAAAATAAAAATAAATGTTAACATTTTTAAAAGAAATTCTTCTCTGTTCATTTACATTTCAGTTTTATTGACCTTACCAAGTTTTTGTATTTTAATTGCTTTTTTTTATTTCAGAGGAATGTCACTCTTAAACTTATGGTGGATATGTGCGATCCTTTCACTGATCTTTACTCATTTATGAAAGTAGAGCAGCCTCTGAATGCAAGACCATGGAAGCTAACATAAGGACTTTCTGAACTATCCTAGACAGTCTTTACCCTGTAGATTGAGGGTTTTTTTTAATCTTACCATAACTTCTTTATTGAATCTTTGGAAATTTCACTCCATGCACCCCAATTCTGCTCATTTTCCAGTCCCTCCATATCTGCCCTTCACTCTCGCAACATCCTTCCACAAAAGTAAATTTAAAAAAATTAAAACCAAACAAAACAAACAAAGGAAAAAAGCATCTTTTCCGGCTCTCTGACATTCCTTCACCTGTCTCAGTGGCACTGGAAGCTGAGGTGTGTCACGTGGTACACCCTTTTGACCTATCAGCTTGCCTTGCAAATGTCCATTTCATTGAGTCATTGGTCTGGCTCAAGGCCTCTGGCTTCTGGCATCACCATCACTAGACCAATCACCACAACTGCTATGAGATATCCTGTGGCCATCCTAAGTCACAGACATCCTATGGGTATCATTCCACAGGATCAGTCCCTTCACCAGGCCATCAGGGTTAGGATGGGCCAGCTCAAGGCTTTGGATATGGGCCTAGGTAATAGTTGAGCTGGTCAGACATGGCTGCTGTGGCTGCCCCTGCCAAGTGCAGAGTGGAACCAACCCTTCTAAGCCCATACCAGCAGGGCCAGCTCTCCCACACCCATGGTGAGGGCTGGGGCCACCTCTTCTGAATGCAATGGGGCCAGTTCTCCCATGAAGATCAGGGCCAGATCTCTTGCTGCAGTGTCCAGCAAGGGGCTCAGCCCAACCCTCCAATCTCATCTTGCATGGTTCTTATGGCCCCCTGTGGAAACAGGCTACAGATATCAACACAGACCCCCCCCCAGCTGCAGCAGAACCATGAACCCAGACATGGCCCTCGCAATAGCTGGGGCCCAGATGTCACCATGGCTTCTGTGGCAGTTCAAGTCATCCAGGTCAGTATGGCCCCAGTGGCAGCATGGCTCTCAGACACCATCATGGTTTCAAGTGACTGACTAGAACCCCACATCACTAGAACACTTGGTATCACAGACTTCAGACCATAGCTGCACTCAGACATACATGGTCCTTGACAGCCAGGCCTGGATGTCACCATGGCCCCAGGTGGCGGCTCAGTCCACTCAGATTGGTATGGTCCCAGTGACAGCATGGCCCTTGGACAGACAGTAACATGGCCTCAGGTGGCAGCCCAGACCCAAGACCCCAGACATCCGCATGGTCTTTAATGGTTACAGGGACCACAGATAGCAACACAGACCCTGGCCTCAGCAGGCCATGTATCCAGATGTTACCATGTCCCTGGAGGGGGTCAGCACAGGCCACCAGATCAGCATGGTTCCTGTGGCAGCAAGGCTCTTGGATACCAACATGAACACAGATGGTGGCTCAGTTCCAGACATCTGTGCAGCCCTTGGAGGCAACATGCTCCATAGATGTTAACACAGACCCCAGCTACGGTAAGACCACGAACCCATATATAACCCTCAACAGCAGCCTGGGTTCGGAGGTCACCATGGCTCTGGGTGGCAGCACAGGCTACCCAGATGAGCATAGGACAGCTGCAGCATGGCTCTTGGACACCAACATGACTTCAGGAGGCAGGCCAGACCCTGGGCATCCCCATGGCCTTTGGTGATAATAAGAACCAAGGACATCAATTCAGACCCTGGCTACAGTAGGGCCATGAACCCAGACATGGCTCTCAGTTGCACCTGGGTCCCTGGCGTCACCATGGCACAAGGTGGCAGTGCAGGTCATTCAGATTGGCAAGGTCCATGGCATCACTATCCTCCGTCACCTGCATAGCCACAAGTAGCAGCCCAGACACTGGGCATCCTCATGGCCTTTGGTGACAACATGTGCCACGGATGTCAACACAGACCCCAGCTGCGATAAGACCATGGACCCAGGCCCAAAGCAGTAGCCTGGAGCCCAAAGGTCACCATGGCCCCAGGTGGCAAGCAGTCTGCCCATATCACCCGGCTCCTCATCGCCTTTACTCCATCTCACTCTAGCTCTTTCCACAGCACATGACCCATTCTGCTCTTTCTCTCCCGTTTCTCCGCCATACATTTGTTCATCATAATGGCACCTCCTGCCCAGTGCCTTGTGACACCAGGGTGGGTCTAGGAGTGTCCTCAGCCAGTCCAGGCTGACCTGTGGGTACCTTCCACCTGCCTGAGCTTTTAAAAATCTGCCTTGGATATAACACAGTCACTTGCTGGGCTTACATGATGAATTCCTTATCAAAATACCTATTCTAGTGCAGACTAACTGAGGTGTAATGAACTTCTGGAGGTTTAGCTCACCACCAAGTATTGGTGGAAGTGGTGGGCTCTATATGATTGATTTTAGAGTTAATTACAAAAATAGTGATTATGGTAAAAAAAAAATGCCCGTGAAGAGAAATAGTCAGGGGAGCAATGTTCTCATGGCAACTCTTGGCCGTGGCAATAGCCGATCTCTGATGCAGTTTTCTAGGAACTGACTCTATGTTATGAGGATGTGTAGGTAGGCAGGAGTCAACATGTCTTGGTATTATTCTTTCATTAAAGGGAAGAGGAGAAGATAAGGTCTCATGGAGCCCAGGCTGATCTCAAACCCACCATGTAGCCATGAACTAATGACCTTGAACTAATGATCCTCCTGCCACCCCCCTCCTAGGACTACGTGTTTATCCCGACTAATTCATGCAGCACTGGGGATTGAACCTATGGATTTGTTCATACTAAACAAATGCTCCATTCCCAACCCACACACTTGTTCTTAATCACCTCTCTGCCAACAGGATAGAAATGATAACTTTATAAAATGTAGCAGTAAATGTCCCAGCCACTTTCCCTTCTGCTGCAGGAAAACTGCAGCCTATTGGTCTTTGTTTGCGCCGCCCCTTTTCTTTCCTCTCTTGAACCTGTTACTTCTGTTCTCAATGCCACCCACCCACCATCAGCGATCTTCTTGGCACTAAATTCACTTTAAAAGTTGTTCTCAGTCTTGACTCCTTTCTCCAGTCGAGTCCACAAATCGTATCACCTGAGTCTGTGTTCAAAGGTGGCAGCATCTCTTGTGGTCACACCAAGGAGCCACCGGCATCACCATGGGGTGGGGGGGGGGAGGTGTCCTTGTGGTTCTGCTTGCTCTGTCTCCAAACACCATCCCCTTCTAAAAAGCATTGCACTTACCTTCCTAGTTGCTTTTCTCATTCCTTCTAGAACCTAAGCTCAGTGAAGGCAGAGAATTCCTTTTCCTCTTTAAATCATGATATATTCCTACTACCTTAAAAACAGATGTATAACAAATATTCGTGTTTGCATGATTTAAAAAAAAAAAAGAAAAAAAATAGTACAGTATCACTCGAAGGCCAATAATTTAACTCCTGACAGTTACCAATATCCAATTGTTTTTGTTCCTGAAACTTTACACCAAGCTATCACAATTACATAATTTCATACTATCCAACAAAGAGTGATTGCAAACAAAGAAAGCATGTATGTGTCAATTAGGTGAATATTTTCCTAATATTAAGTCAAAGCAAATGGAAAAGAAAGATGTTTGAGAACAGCTGGAGAAAAGTTCTGCAGGGCCTTCGCAGTCTGACTGCTGTAGAAGAATTCTGAGTCAGGCGTGGGGGTGCTCACCTGCGATTGTAACGTATGGGAGGCAGAGTGGATCACAAGTTCACAGCTAAAGTTAGGGAGTAAACCGTGTCTCAAAATCAAAAACAAAAATAAGGGGGTGGTTCAGCGGGTTAAGGCTCCTGCCACCAAGCCTGATGGCCTGAGTTCGGTCCCTGACTCCCTATAGAGGGGAAGAAGAGAAGCAGTAAGTTGTCTTCTAATCTCCACATCTACACTGGGACATGGGTGTAGCCACACACCTGAACATACACAAAATAAAAATGTAAATGTGATTTTAAAAAACCATTTTAAAACAAAAAGGAAGAAGGAAAGAAGGAATCGTAAGTGCTGACTCCATATTGGAGGAGCCGAGTGGGAAGTGGCTTGTGATGACTTTTCCTTGGAAGATGACACAGGGCTTCAGTCAAAAGACCCAAGCTCAGATGAAGAGTCTGGACTGTGTTTCAAAGGACTGGCAGATGCAAACAAATTTTGCTTTTCAAGTTGAGTAGCACGTCTAATGTATCATCTTTATGACATTCCAAATTGACGATTAGTCTTCACTGAGGCCCATGTTGTGCAATTCTTGGTCGCTGCTCTTCTCAAGACATAGCTGGTGGCAAATTATTCATATTTTACATTTTGTTCTTTTTAACTAATACAGTTATTTTTAGATCATTTGGTAGCAATAAAGGCAGAACATCCTAGTCTTAGAAATGACTATGAGTTTACTTTTTGTATACAATGTGATTTGTTTTCTATGGCAGTTGTTAGTTTTAATTTTTTTGAATAAGCAGTATTGCAAAGAATTCCTTGATTGTATGTAGTTTGTACAATGCTTGGATACATTTATAGAGTAGATTCCCAGAAATGATTTTGCTGCAATTTACATTTAAAATTTTATTTATTTTATATGTATGAGTGTTCTGCCTGTATATCTGTGTTCCACATCTGTGCCTGGTACTGGAGGAGGCCAGAAGAAGAAATTGAACCCTGGTTCTCTGGAAGAGCAACCAGTGCTCTTAATCCCCCAGCCACCTCTCAAGCCCCTATAGTTTAAAGCATTTAGAAAAGATGGATTGATGTTGCTTAGATATTTACATTTAACGTTGCTTTTGTCAGAGCTGACCCACTGGGTTTTCACTCAATAACTGTAATTAAAATAACTGATATTCATGCAGAAAAATTACTTATAGCCATGGAAATCTTAACCATAAATACCTCTAACACCCATTTCTCAATTACATTTTTTAACCTGTATTTTTTAAAAAAAATTAAGCATTTTTGATAAGAGGACATAGCTTCAGCACACAGCTATCATATTAGATTAGAACAGACAGTACCTTCCTCCCACTCTGCCAGGAATCTGTACTTTGGGAAGGTCAGCCTAGGACATCTGGCAGCCAGAAGAGACTCAGCAGATCTCCAAAAAACAATCACATTGACAATTTGAGCCATTCTTCTTTTCATGTCTTTTGGACACTAGGTAAAGAATACAAGTAATAAACATTTTTAGATTGCAACAAACCACACAAAAATATTTGCTTTTGGACTAAACTCTAATTTTCCCCCCGTTGACAGTAAAAACAAAAAAAAAATATGAGTAAATGAAGTTTCCATTATGTTTCTGTGCCTTTGAAATGTCCCTCTAAGTAGTACATATCGTGCTGGTCCGTGTAAGCGGTTCATGAAGTACAAAGATTAAAATCCTCTGGATTTTGTCCCTTGCTATAATCTGTGAGCTTTTGCAGCCAGATTTCAGCACTTGTTTAGATGCTCACCACTTTGGAAGGATCTTAATTCATAGCTAAAAATTAAATACACTGCAAAACCATTTATAAACTTCCTGTTTATGCTGAACTTTTGCAAGGGAAAGATTTAGGGGAGTTCATTTATCCCTTAAGTGGGATAAATATTTTTCAAGTTACCTTGGTAACAGCTGGTCAATAGTCACGCTCTAAGTTTAATGTTACTTTTTCAGTTAGCTGATGTCAGTCTAGAATTGACAACAATAATTTTCCTGGGAGATATAAGGGCTCTTAAGAAAATCTTTGGTAAGGCTGTGGGGTGGCATTGATGTTTGGTTATTGGTAGGCAGTAATACTCTATCAAATCAGCCTCAGCGTCTATGACATCTTCACTTTGAGACAGAGGTAGAGATACTTGAGAAAGCATGTACAGGGAGGAGGGGCCAGGTGGTGACCCCTCTTACCATTGTTTAGACTACTGTACAGTTTGTTCTGCTGAAGGTAAATTAAGTCATTTCCTGTTTTGTATGCTCACAGAGAGAGACCTCAAATATCATGTTCTACTCCCGAGTGTCTTAGCTGCTGATGAAAGTAGTGTGTGCGTGTTTGGAAGGATGTATGGCCCTGGGTATCCTGGAGCTGACTAGAGCCATGCCGCTTCTGTATGACTGTTTGTGTGTGTGTGTGTGTGTGTGTGTGTGTGTGTGTGTGTTTCCTGTCCTCTCTTTCATGTGGTTATCTAACTGTGTTTGCCTACACACCAGATTGTCATCACTGGAGATGTAGGTATAGGCAAAACAGTTTTGGACGCAGTTCGTTATACTATCCTCTGTGTAGACTTTTTTGCAGTGGGAAGCCACTCACCGAAGCATGCTGTCCTCCAGTGTAGATGAAGGTAAAGCGACAGCTTACATGGAAGCTGAAGCACAAATAATAAAAACTCAGGGAGAGAAATTGGGGTTCAACCTGAAGACCAGAAAAGCAAAGCAGCCAGCCACTGGTTCTTACCTTGACCTCCGTCCAAAAATGGCCATCCCGCCTCCAGGAATCTCAGAATGAGACTGAGACAGAAAGCTGTCTCCTCCCGTTTTATATTCCTCTCTAGGGCTGGGATTAAATGAAGCATCCCTGAAAATAAAAATGAAATTTGTTTGCCACCTTCCCTTTTCCCATCACTGACAAAAAGCGTGAGTAACGGGGCAACAAAATGGACAGACAATGGCTAAAGACCCAATAATGATCCTGGAAATTAAGTTCGGCGTACCTTCTTAATTGCCACATAAAAAGCAAGATGCTGAAAATACAAAGGAACAATAGGGAATCAGTCACTCCTGAATGTAAATTCTAAAAATAATCCACATCTATGATAAAAGTAGTCCCCAAGGATCGAAAAGAATAGAAAATCACTCAGAATAAAAATGGAATGCTTCTTAATAAAACGGCTCAATAATAGCCAAACAACAATTTTGGACAAAGACAGTACATCTGAATCAATATATCCTGGCAGCATCAGTGCTCTCCTGAGGAAAAGTAAATAAGTTGGCATTTCACGTAGGCAGGTGTAACAAAGAAGCCTGATGCACAGACTCTCTTGTGGGATGATGTATGTTCTTTATTCACTTAATTTAGAAAAAAAGTTCATTCAGCAAATCTTTCCAGGCTCCTGTGGTGAGCAGAAAGAGCCTGACAACAGAGAAACAGTGTAACCAACAACGATCCTGTAAATAACAGTAAATGACAAGTCTCATGGCTTCACCATCACGGGTTACATTGTGCCAAGAACTTAGGACAGGGGTTTTGACTTTGTTGTGGGAGGCATCCTGAAAGTAATGGCAGGTGAAGAAGGAGTGGGAATTAGATTGAGGTAGCGGTGGAAAACTGGAGAGGGGCGGGCAGTGGCACACTAAAAGTCACTGAGAAGGTGAATGTGTCACCCATAAATCTGCACGCAGCTAGAGTGGAAGTACCGTCAGGTGTCATAGCTGCAGCACTCCGTTCTTGAGCACAGTGCTCTGAGAGAAAATAGTTTCCAGCTTATGAAACTTTCCAGAAAGAGTGTGATTACATATATGCTTGTAAATGAGAGAGGGAGAAGGTGAAGATCCCACAATGCCATGGACTGGTAACTAAGCTTTGACCACATGGACCGTTGGGAGACAGCCTAGATGTAGACTCTAGCATTCTGTACCTAGACTTCTACCAACAACCATGTCCAGACTTCAGAGTGTTTCTTGAGGGCAACATCATCTATTATAGCATTCAGATGGCAGGAACATGGCTGGGCTGTGTCTTCTGATCCCTCAGACTCTATAGACAATCCTGTCAGCATTAATCGAGGCAGATTAGTCTATACTGCAGTAAGGAATGCATGCGTATTAAGATGCTTGCATGAGAGGTCTACCTTGTGCCCCTTCGAATGTCCTGTAGCATCCCTTCGAAGTCTTTCCACATGGCAGCATATCTTCTAGATAAAACATCGTAAAAGATTTTTATTGATGTGAGTGCTAGTTTGCCTGAATGAATGTCTGTGTACCACGTGCATGCCCATTACCCATAAAAGCCAAAAAGTCATCAGAGTGCCTGGAACTGGAGTTCTGGGTGATTTTAAGCCGCCATACAGGTACTGAAATGTAAGGCAATAATAAGATAGTTTTGGACACACACTCAGGGACCTGAGGATAGTGAAGTGGGATAATGTGGTGGCGGCAATGGGAATATAATAACTATTCTGTCTTAGAGGTCCAAGTGTTATTAATGCTCTTCACTAAAAGATGACAGGCTGTTTGGATAACCAAGAACAGCCCTTTAAAGGAAATGACATTTAATAGTAAGTAGTCATGAAGAGTCACAGCAGAGTATTTCCAGGGGAAGAACCTGTAGAAGAAAAAAAAAAAACAAGTTATGTGGGTGGAGCCTAGTAAATGACAAGTGAGTTGACATCAGTGGCTGCCAAGAGGAGGTGATTATGTGTGAGGCATTATGGACCAGGGTAGTGATTTCAAGTGAGAAGGCTCTGGAAAGTGACATATTGTGAGTTGTTTGCTTTGTAAGAGGTCATTCTGGCCATTGTGTAGGGAAGGATTGTGGAGGAAGAGGCACTGGTGAGGTTAGGAATCTGTTACAAGAGGCGTTCCGCACATAGCTGGGAAGTGGTTTCTACTGGCTGTTTGGCGTATAGGTTTCCTCCACAATAAAGGACACTAGCACATAAATCATGTTAATGTGTACTTTCCAAAGTACAATTGCAGGATTAAGGTTTGGAGCCTGCGGTAGTGGCCAGAGAATGCGTGTGTGAGACGCTGCTGAATGCTAAGAAGTGTAAATAGTGTCCGAGGGAAGGGTGTTGACACTCTCTTGCACGAAGGAAAGACTGGAGTGCTAGGTCAGGATAGAGCCGGAGGACGGAGACTCTGACACAGGAATGTCAGGAGGAGAATGTAATGACCGTTCTGCTCTGCATGGAGGTCTATGTGCTGCTAATGCTCTTCTCTAGTCTGTAAGTGCTGCTTTTAGCAGTGAGTAATGGGAATACCAGAGCACACCACTCCGTGAATGAAATTATAAACTCTGAATGTCTGCCATTTGGCATGACATGAAGAAGGGGATGTGGGCACCAGGGGACAGCAAGCTTGTTTGGCAGATAGCTGGTATATGCAGCGGTGAACAAGGGAGATCCTGCCTCAAACAAGATGGAAGGCTAGGACCAACACCTGAGATTGTCCTCTGACCTCCACACAGGCACAGCTGCAACCACATTCACACGTAAGAACACACACATGGACACACACAGACAGACACACAGACACATGGACACAAACATACACTCCTCTGACCTCCACACAGGCACAGCTGCAACCACATTCACACGTAAGAACACACACATGGACACACACAGACAGACACACAGACACATGGACACAAATATACACTCCTCTGACCTCCACACAGGCACAGCTGCAACCACATTCACACGTAAGAACACACACATGGACACACACAGACAGACACACAGACACATGTACATAAACACACACTCCTCCGACTTCCGGACACACACATGGATACACACAAACACACAAAACATGCACAAGGGTTACAAAACAGTTGTAGAAATTATCGACATTAACTAGGTGGAGTAAAATTGGTGTTGATAGACATTATAACACGGGTTCAGCGGGTAAGAACGTATATTGTTCTCACAGAGAACCTGGCTTTGATTCCCAGCACCCATGTCAGGCAGCTCATAACTGCCTGTAACTCAGGTTCCATGGGTCTCAACACCTCTGGCTTCCATACTTCCTGCCAAGTACCCACAAACATGGCATCCATGGACACAGACAAACATACACATATGATTAAAAATATTTTTTTAAAAAGATAGACATAAAACATATGAATCAATTCTTTTCAATGGGCATGGAAATCAATGTATCATAATATAGGTTAGGTTAATCTAGAAAAAGCTTTCACTTCAGAGGCCACCACAAGCTGGAACCGGTGGCACAAGCCTAGAATCACAACGGCGTGGAAGGCTGAGGTAGGAAGGTTGAAATTTCAAGGTCCACCTGGTCTAGATTTTTCTAGCTTAGGATCCTCCTGGGCAACTTGGTAAGATTATCTCTCAAAATAATGTTAAAAGACATTGGGGATTTATCTTAGTGTTAAGCATTTGTTTAACATGCTTGAGGCTCTGGGTTTAGTCCCCATTACTGCCTAAAAACACCAACTGGAGTTACATCATAATACCCCCTTAGCTACTGGACAGAAGAATAAGTTTTATTATATCTATGGTCCACTGCCTGAAGCATTTATCTGATTATTCTTCATCAGTAAAAACTTGGGAGTCAGATACCAGGGAAAGAACCAGAAAAATCAGAGAAATGGCAACCAGTGACCTCCCTGCCCCCCCATCCAAAAGACTGAGAATTTTTCTAAATCCTCCCTACTTCTTCCTATGTCTTTCTTTATGTCCTGGGTCCTCTACAACCTCTATGGCTAATTTTGGTCAGCTAGTTACTAGCTCTGCCCTCTGACTCAAAGTAAACTTTATTGGCGGCAGTCTCAGGAGTGTCAGCTTGCAATCAAAATATCCCACAACAGCCACCTAACAGAGTCCTTTAAGATGTTTTTAGGTGAGAACAGTTATAGCAGAATCACAATGGACTTTTAAGAGGTGAACTGAAATTTGAGTGGGCCCTGGGATACAACTGGCCTGCCCTGAGGGAAGACACAAATTCAATGGCACTAGGGAAAAAGAAAGTTTCTGAAATCCTCATCAGAGACAAGAAAGAATCAGGCCGTGGAGAGGTTCACCTGGGTGCGGGGCTAGTGTAGAACTGATTTTGTTTGACTAGTTCCAGATATGTGGAACTGCTGAATTTTTTTGTGAAAACACAATTTTGCCAGGCCAGACTGGAAATGCTTGCCACTTTGCTCATCCGAAATCTTGGGCTCTCTTCCCAGGGGTCCTCTATGGCCCCTGCTGCCTGTTTTTTCTTTGGTTTTTGTGCTCCATGTGGAAGGAAAGAAGCGAAGATCAACTGGTTAGGGAAGAGCCATTCCAGAAAAGCAGCTGAGTGGTGGTGGGCATCGTGCTGCTGGGGGGCTGTTTAGTTGGAGGGGTAGTTTCGTTATATGACTGTGGCCTGTTGTTCCAAAGCTGCTCCCTTCCTCCCTGCCTCTTGCACCAGCATTCCAGCACCTATCTTTCCATTTATGTGAGTATCAGGCCCTCCAAGATTGCCTTGACAGATGTGTAAGAAAGGCAGTCAAAGAAAGGCAACCCGCAGACACGCTTTGAATAGCCTCCTGGTCCCATCTTCCTTATGACCCTGCACCCTGAGAGGCTCCCCAGCCTCAGCCTTCCAGGAGCCTAGCAGGGTGACATGAAGTTGTCCCCATCTGATATCCTCCAGATACCTCAGACAAAACACACATGACCACCCAGGCTCTCCACTACTGCTCCCCACCCCCATCAACAAAATGCCAAGCTAGTACTTTCTCTTGCTTCCTCCCTCAGCACAAGGCACTACCCATGATGCTTCATTTAGTTTGACAACCCCAGACATCACCCCAGACTCTCCATCTTTCTTGCCATCAGGGGGAGGACATCGTCATAACTCCTTTCCCAGACTTCTACACTTCTTTCCCTTTATTGCTGCCTTAATTCAGGCTCCTATTTTAGAAACCAGAAATAACCGAGCATATATACATAGATGTGTGCATGTGCGCACGCTCACACCTCCTACTTATTTTGGTCATTTCTTCTTCCACTGTCACTAATCTGGGTCTTAAATGGAAATCTGGCGGTGGAGGCCAGTGAGATTAAAATGATGGTCATTATTCCTTACAAGCCTTTACTTCCATTACCATTACATGAGACTTAGGCTGAGAACCAGTGCTAGGCTGCAAATTGAATGTCTTAGCCAGTACACAGGGTTTTCCTGGCCTTGGATATCTTCTCTTCTGCCCCTTCTGGCTTTGTAACCACAAACTATTTGTGCTTTCTCTTCGTTGTACTGTTGAATATCATTCTCCGGTTTTGTGCCTGGGTCTGTAGAGAATCTGCCATCCGAAACATGCCATATCAATATGAATTTTAATAGGCAGAACGCCAAAAGCAGTCTTCCCGCTGGCATTCTCTGTTATTTTTATTTTCCATCTTGTGAAGCGGGGAGCTGAAAAGCTGCAGAGCCATCTGAGGCTGAGTTGCTTCCTTGTGTACCCCACCCCCTTGCCTTCTTGGTTTCTTTCTCATGCCTAACTGTGAGTCCTGGGACACTCTGGCCATCTGTGTAGCTCTGTAAATGCCAAATCTTCATGGCGCTTTTCACGTGCTCTTTTGTGACGAGGGTCTATGCCCGAGCTGCGTGCACAAGCTCTCTCATCTCCCTGATTAATCTCCCCTGATGGCACTGGAGAGCAGACATTTGCAAACTGCTCCTTGTGCCCCGTGGGGTAGGAAGAGAGCTGCTCCTTCTCTGCTTTACAGATAATGAAATGGGGCTTTTGTTTCGTTCATCCTCACGTCTCCTTACATGCGGATGTATGTGTGCACGTCAACTCTCTGCAGACTGCACACATGGAGTTGTATGACCCAACTCAGAGTTGACTACATATTTTTTTGTTTGTTTGTTTTTTGAGACAGGGTTTCTCTGCAGCTTTGGAGCCTGTCCTGGAACTATCTCTTGTAGTCCAGGCTGGTCTCGAACTCACAGAGATCCTCCTGCCTCTGCCTCCCGAGTGCTGGGATTAAAGGCGTGCGCCACCACCGCCCGGCGACTACATATTTTTAAAAAGAAAAAAAAAATGGATGAGGCTTTCATTCTTAGAAGCTCAGAGGGAAATCATAACTTGAGCAAATTTGATTTTAGACTATGCATTCCCTATGATTTAGGAGCCCAATCACCTTGGACTTTTCCAGGCCTCTTGTTCCCCTCCTATTATACACTGCTGTCTCTGGGTCAGTTTGATTCAAGACTCCCCTGAGAAAGAGAAAGGAAAGAGGAAGGGAAAGGTCCATGTGATTGGGTTTCAATGTGGATTTCTGAGGCTGTCAGCATCAAGACATTTGATTGTGTTGTGAAGATTCTGTGACAGTGCGGTTGGGCCTAATCACAGTTCTGAAACCAGTTCCTTCCAGTGACAGAGAAGGGAGAGGACTCTTGAGTTTCTTCACAAAGTGTTCACATGGGCTATAGCTCCTGTTAGGTTGTGGCATTTTCCACTTCCTGTAGCCAAATTTAACAGGTGGGTTATTTTATTTTATTTTTTGTTATTTGAAGACAGGGTCTCTCTGAGCAGCCTTGGCTGTCCTGGAGATCAGGCTGGCGTCCTATTCATAGAGATCTGTCTGCCTCTGAATTAAAGGCATGTGCTACCCACCACCCACTTTTTTTTTGTCTAAAAATAAAGGCCAAAGTCTCATTTCCAGAGCCCTCTCTTTCCTAAAAAGACCACGTTCTTCTTGAATTTTAGCATTGGAAGAAATCACAAACAACCCACGACTGTATCTGGATTCTTTTCTGGTCAAGCCGACTGAGCAACTGCATGAGAATAAGGGCTTTTCCTTTCTGTTGCCAACAGGGGGAAAGAGGTTGCCTTATTTAAAATATATCTGCCTATGCTTGTAGCCAGTCAAGTTCTGAACTTGAGCTCAATTAGAGCTTTGATAAAGGAAAAGGAAAAAGGAACTTTTAGGATTGCACACCCATTTGTGTGTGTGTGTGTGTGTGTGTGTGTGTGTGTTCCAAGTAGATGAATAATGGGGCCGTGCATTTTCCATCCAAGCATTTTCCACCCTGAGAATAATTTCTTTCCTGGCTTCTCAATGAATAAGGCATTATTTCTGAAACCCAAGAGGCATTCCTTTGATTTCCCTTCATGTTTAGCTTTCTGAGTGGTTTTCAATAAAGGAAATTCGGCAACTTGGAGTGAAGGCTCTGCTAACACTTTTAGTGAGGTTCAGAGAGTGGTCTGGCTATTATCTGTTGTGATTTGGAATATTATTTTCCCTCTCTGAGGAGAGTCGAGAGTATTGTATTTATAAGAAAAATGAAGCACCTTGGATGGTCTTCAAAGTGAACAGCGGTTTAAAACCAATACACACTAGTGTTACAGAACAAAGAGCTTTATGGGTGCCTTTTCTTCTTGCTTTATTTGTATTTCCCTGCTGAAAAGGTTCAGGAAAAAAGAGAGAAAGAAAGGTAGGAAGGAAGAAAGAGAAAGAGAGAGGAGGGAGAGAGAGAGAGATAAAGAAAAAGAAGAAAGTTCACATTCAAGATTCAAGGCTGGGCAGTTTAGAAACTAAATCACATCTGTTTACTTTTTATGAAACTCCTTCCTTGAGACTGATCCAAGCTGAGTACTCCCACCTAAGTTGACATCCACCAAGGCCAGCACCACCGTGTGTTTCTGTTGGATATAGAGATTCCAGTGCATGCGAGAGCTCTCCCAACTCAGCCTCTGTGCACTAGATAGCTGAATATCTAACATGGGGCCTCTTAGGTGAGGTCTAATGGCACACACTGCTCCACTGGCTACCATTCCTTCAGTGAAGACGGCCAGCACATGCGAAGATAACATAGTCATCAGGGCTAATTGATCATCTCGTGACTTATACATTCCCTCAGATCCAAATGGAAAGTGATCTCAGGAACTAAATAAGATAGGATGATATCTTTTCCTATTTGAATTTCCAAATCACGTGTGATTATAGAAGAAAATCTTAATAATACAGGGTAGTTCTTGGGGGAGCAAACAGAGAATTGATCTAGTTGGAGAACACCTGAAGTATAAAGTTTGGTTACAAATGCTTAACTTTGGAACTCCCTGGGAGTGGAAGGACAATGTAGCACTCTCAGGAATGCGGACTCCAGAGCCAGGCTTCTGGAGGAGAGAACCAGGGATTTGCCTCTTGCTCACCCATTTTCCAGTGTAGTGGTCTTTTAAGCAAGGTACTTAAACTTCCTCGGTCTCAGTTTCTCTGTTTGTACAGTGAGGGTTAATTTTGCCTGCTATGTGTGCAGATTAGGTGAGTTCTCATTTGTAAAGTGTATGCAAGAACTTTGATCATTGGGTTAAAAACTAAAACATTCATTGCTGGAAGCAAGCTGCTGTTTACATGCCAGAGAGCATGGAATTTACATGCTACAGAGCATGGAAGAATGACATTGTTGGTTGAGGTTGTTAATGTACACTGGGTGATTATTTCCTGTGCACCCATTTGCAGTTTATAACCAACCCAAGAGGTAAATAGACCAGGCCTTTTTTTTTTTCAGATGAGAAAACATGAGACAAAAATTTAAACCACCTAGTTCCCCAAAAGGCAAAGAAAGCAATGATTTATGCTCTGGTAGACATCAGAAACTCCACTAATCGTGGAGGCATGTGTCATTAATGTCTAGCTTTTACCCCACCTCCACCCCAACCATGTCTTTAGGAGATTTTTTTTTCCTAAGAAATTATGTAGTACTGTGTATTCCTGATGCATTTTCTTGTGGAGCAGTTGTTGTCAAACTCTGTGTTCTGTTCAAAATAATTAATATGTCATACATACTCAGATTTAAGTGGGATTTGAATCAACAGCACATCATTAAGGTGATTATTTCTTGTGTTTCAGAAGCAAACATTTCATTTGTTTCCATGATTAATGGCTCTGGTCTTATGATTTGCACACAGATCTGAAGTCATATCACTTTTTGGTTATATACATTTCACAATGATATTCGTTATTCTCCTTCTAATACACGATCCCTCTCCTGTTACCATAGGTGCCTTTATTGTCTGCTGGACTCCGGGACTGGTCTTGTTACTGCTGGACGTGTGTTGCCCGCAGTGTGACGTGCTGGCCTATGAGAAGTTCTTCCTCCTCCTCGCTGAGTTCAACTCTGCCATGAACCCCATCATCTACTCGTACCGCGACAAAGAGATGAGCGCCACCTTCAGGCAGATCCTGTGTTGCCAGCGCAATGAGAATCCCAATGGCCCCACAGAAGGCTCTGACCGCTCAGCCTCCTCCCTCAACCACACCATCCTGGCTGGAGTTCACAGCAATGACCACTCTGTGGTTTAGAAGGAAGCTAGCCAACCTCTGTGAAGCTGTGAACCCCCACCCCCGCCCCATTGCCAGGGCAAGGCGGGGAGCCAGAGGACAGGAAGACAGTCCCATACTTAAACACTAACCAATGGCAGTATTTGTCCCGAGACCCGAGAGACTTGATGTAGCCTGAAGATGAACCTATGTGGCAGCCCCATCTTCTCCTTTGGAAAAGAGAAAGTGTTTGTCTGGCAGTGGAATTCAGAAATGGACTCTGGGGTGACCCATGTAGCCTTCACTAACTAGACTCAAAAGATTTTATGTGGTTTGGCCTAAGCCAGAAAAAAAAAAATCTGCCAAATTGAGTGGACAACTTCATACAGGCTTCCCCTTTAAAATATAAAAGCAAAACAAAAAAAGCCTGCAGGATACATTTCATCTTATAAGTATGTTTATTCCTGTCGACATGTTTGTGATGGAAAACACTGTTTAATTGACATAAGAGAGGTTTTTTTTCCTCTATGGAGGAAAACTGTAAATTGGAATGATTTTTGTGTTTGTTTAGAAAGCAAACATGTGACGTGTGTATACAGTATGTTTTCTTTAACGATAAAAGGATACTATTTTAAATCTCCTAGGGGATAGAACAATCTAGTAAAAAAAATCAGTATTCGGTTAGGCTAGGGAAGAGACAATAATATCCTCACCACTTTACCTTATAATGAAGGTGTTGGCGCTCACATGGAAGGCAGGGAGTGTGTGTTTTTCACCTAAAGGGCGTGTGCTCTAAAACCACGAGAAGATGAAGTGCACTAGCATTGTCCCTGCATGGATAAGATCCCCAAGTGCATTCTTAGAGCCAGGACAGCAGTGGATTTTTTTTCTAAAGCCTGTGGTTTTCCAAGTTATAAAATAATGCATACTTACTATAGAAAACTTGAAAATTGCAGAACTGTGTGAAAAAGAATTAAAAAAGAAAGATTGCTGATATTATAACCTGGAAGTAACCATCTTTACCAACTCACGCATGTATGCCTACAGACATATATTATATACTTTTCACATAATTGGGATGATATTGTAAAATGTTTTGTAACTTTTTCTTTCAGAATTGCCAGGTTTTTCTATGGCATTATTATTATTTTTTTTTACAAAAACAGTGTTAGTGGCTATATAATATTCCATTTAATGGATGCAGCTCAGTTTATTTAACCATTCGTGTATTGTTGACTAGGTTTTTTTTTAATTTTTATTGTTATAATATTGGAAGAATCTTGTGTATATAAAACTTTGCCAGTATCATTGATTATTTCCTTAGGAACTGTTCCCATGAAGGACCTACTTTTTAGAATGTGAATTGTCCTCATGTGTTTTCACTCTATAAGAAGGGACATTCTCCTTTCAAACTGCAGAGATGGCACTGCTAAATACTCCCCAAATTACCTTTTAACACAAGAAACACAGTGGTTACTCTAGTTGAGAATGACTTCTTAACAAGATGTTTCCCAATAACCAAGATGCCCTAATGTAACTAGCAATTTCACTTGCATTTTTTGAGGAGATGGTGATTCCATTCTTGGCAGCCATGGCTGTCATGTAGCATTGAAGAAAACAAAAAGGAATCAAACGTTAGAAGTGAGTCCAGCATTGCTGTACCAAGTAGCCTGGGTGGGGTGTGTTAGCAACTGGCTGCTGTGTGGTTTCCACAATTGCCCACTAGATGCTTGTGTGCAGAGATGCCTGGTACATTGTCCGGGTGACTAGTGATTCTACCAGTGCGCTAAAAGGAGCAACAAGGAAGAAATACAGCCCTGAAGCAGGTGTGGAAAGGTCAGGAGGATGTCTGAGAGAAAGAAGTCCTGGAGAGTGTGGCATTCTAGGGAGGAGGAAGGTGGAGGGAGGGTGGCCTTCATCTGCACAGAGGGAAAGCACATAAAGTAGATGGAGAGCCAGTTAGCAGGAAAAAGATTTGTTCAGAGTTTACACGATGTGCAGACAGTTTATACTGGAAATGAGTGGAATGCATTTGGAGTTTTATTGATGGGGCGGTAAGGGCTATTTGAATTGAAAAGCATGCTAATTGGACCTTAATAAATCATTCTCAATCA
This sequence comes from Dicrostonyx torquatus, assembly GCA_028555095.1. NCBI lineage: Eukaryota > Metazoa > Chordata > Mammalia > Rodentia > Cricetidae > Dicrostonyx > Dicrostonyx torquatus. Next base: position 3,919,893 of record JAQHUG010000156.1, read on the forward strand.
GTGTTTGGCAATGCGTGGTTCTCATCAGTGCTATTTCTATTGTTCGAGAAGTTTTCTCTCCGACCTTTAACTCGACAGTGTGAGAAAAAGCAATCACTGGCCCTCCAGCCCAGAGACTTGTTCCTGTCCCATGAGGCTCATGAAGGACTTGTTACCTCAGCAGCATGACTGCTAGAGCAAGGTGTTTCCAAGAGATTCTTTTTTTTATTATTTATTTTAAATAAAATAACTATAGTGTAGTAAGATAAAACAAAAACTAACATTGGAATTGGGCAAAACAAATAGAAGGAAAAAAGAGCCCAAGATACCAAGACCCACTCATTCACACACTTAGGAATCCCACATAAGCACTAAACTAGGAGCCATGATGTGTGTGTGTGTGTGTGTGTGTGTGTGTGTGTGTGTGTGTAAAGGACCTGGTACAGACCCTTTCAGGTCCTGTGCAGGCTGCTCCAGCTTCTCTGAGTTCCTAGGAGCTTTGGTCTTGTTGATTTAGAGAGCCTTGCTTTCTTGGTGTCCTTCATCCCTTCTGGCTCTTACACTCTTTCTGCCTGTTCTTTTGCAGGGTTCCCTGACCCCCGAGGGGAGGGATTTGCTGGAGACATCCTGTTTAGGGCTGAGTATTCCAAGGTCTCTCACTCTCAACCTCTCCATGTTCAGTGAGTTGTATAGGTGTCGGCTTTAGCAATGGGGCCTTGGTGTCAGTTTGTGGAGAGCATCCTAGTTGTGGCAATATCCTGGGGTGTTTGGGGGATTGCAATGGGACCCCTTTGTCCAACAACTCATATAGAAGTAACTCAGTTCTGATATTGGTATCTTCCTTGATGACAAGAGATAGCTGTTGTTTGGTGACTTCATTTAGATTGCCTTCATATATGTATATATTTTAGGAACCTACTGTGTTAGGTTTCCATTCTGCTCCTCAAATGGTTCTTAATTTTTAGCTGTCTTTCTCCCATATTTTCTCTCTTGCTCCCCCATTTCCCTTCCCCACCTGTTCTTCCCATTCCACTTCCCATCCATCCATAATTATACTCTATTCCCTTCCCTAATGAGACCTATCTGCTGGCCCCCATTACTTTCTTTCTACCAAATCTCTTCAGTTCTATAGATTATAGCTTGGTTAATATTGACTTAAGAACTAAGTGAATACATACCATATTTCTCTTTCTGGGTCTGGGATACCTTACTCACAATGATTTTTTTCCTAGTGCCATCTATTTACCTTTGAATTTTATTTTTTTTAATGGTTGAGTAAAAGTACATTCTGTAAATGTACCCTATTTTTTATTCATTCTTCTGTTGAGAGACAGAAGTTGTTTCCAATTTCTAGCTATTATGAATAGAGTAGCAATGAAGATGGTTGAACACGTGTCTTTGTGGTAAGACGAAGCAACCTTTGGTTATGTGCCCAAGTGTTGCATAGCTGGATCTTGAGGTAGATAGATGCCCATCTTCGTGAAGAACTGCCACACTGGTTTCCACACTGTAGTCACTGTACAAGTTTGTACTCCCACCACCAATGGATGACCGTTCCCCTTACTCCACATCCTTGTCAACATGAGCTGTCACTTGTTTTATGTATATTAGCCATACTATGGATGTAAGATGACATCTCAAAGTAGTTTTGATTTGTATTTCTCTGACGGCTACAGATGATGTTGAACATTTCTTTAAGTGTTCCACAGCCATTTGAGTTTCCTCTTTTGAGAATTCTGTTTAGATCTGTATCCCTAATTCCTTCATTTACTATGAAGGGGCTTTAGATTCTGTCAAAGGCCTTTAATCATCTAATGAAATGATCATGTGGTTTTGTCTTTCAGTTTTTTCTTATATAGTGGATTACATTTATTGATGTATATGTTGAACCACCCCTCTATGTCTGAGATGAAGCCTACTTGATCATGGAAGATGATCTTTTATTTATGTGTTCTTGAATTCTGTTTGCAAGTACTTTATTGAGAATCGTGGTATCTGTGTTTATAAGAGAAATTGGTCTGTAATTCTCTTTTTATGTTGAGTCTTTAAGTGGTTTGGGCATTAAGGTAACTGTGGCCTTATAAAATGAATTGGACAGTGTTCCTTCTGCTTTTATTTTGTGGAATATTTGAGGAGTATTGGCATTAACTCTTCTTTAAAAGTCTTTATAGTTCTGTGCTAAAACCATCTGGCCCTGGGCTTTTGTAAGTTGGGAGACTTCAATTGTTGCTTCTGTTTCATTAGGGGTTATACATTTGTTTAAATTGCTTAGCTGATTTTGATTTAATTTTGATAAGTGGTATATATCAAAAAATTATCCATTTCTTTTAGATTTTCCAATTTTATGGAGTACAGGTTAAAGTATGTCCTTCCTTATGGTTTTCTTGATTTCTTTGGTGTCTGTTGTTATGTCCCCCTTTCATTTCTAATTTTATTTATTTGGATATTGTCTCTCTGCCTTTTAGTTAATTTGGATATGGGTTTGTCAATCTTACTGCTTTTTCTCAAAGAACCAGCTAGTTGTTTTATTGATTCTTTGTAGTGTTTTGTTGTTGTTTACTTGTTTCTATTTCATAAATATCAGCCCTGAGTTTGATTATTTCTTGCCATCTACTCCTTTGGGGTGTGGTTTCTTCCTTTTGTCCTAGAACTTTCATGTATGCTGTTAAGTTAATAATATGAGATGTCTCCAACTTTTTGATGTAAGCACTTAGTGCTACAAATTTGCCTCTTAGAACCTCCTTCATTGTGTCCTATCTGTTTGGGTATGATGTGTATTCATTTTGTTCAATTCTAGAAAGTCTTTAATTTCTTTCTTGATCTGTTTTTCATTCGGTAGTGAGTTGTTCAGTTTCCATGAGTTTGTGAACTTTCTGTTGTTAGCATCTAGCTTTAACCTGTGGTAGTCAGATTGGATGTGCATACAGCTTTAATCTGTGGTGGTCAGGTGGCATTTCCATTTTCTTGTATCATTCAGAGTTGTTCTTCATAATTAGCATTCTATAGAGAGGTACTTCAAGACTATGTAAACACTGTGTTTCATAAAAAAATAAATTGCATATCCATGGATGCAGAGAAGTGAGCTCCTGCCTTGTGTGTGCACATGCATGTAGAAAACAGAAGTTGGTATTGGATGTCATCATCCACCTTAGTATTTGAGACAGGGTCCCTCACTGAACCCAGAACTCTCTGGTTGGCTAGACTAGTTGGCCACCAAGTTCTTGAATCTATCTCTACCTCCTACCCACAACACTAATATGTCACCATGTCCAGCTTGTATATGGATGCTGGGGATACCCACTCAGATCTTCATGCTGGCCCAGTGAGTCACTTCCCAGCTCACTTTTCCCTGAATTTTAACTTCTGATTTCAGCATTCATTTTCATGGATGCTGCCGTTACCAATGGCCTAGTACTACTGAACTCTGAGAATTTCAGAGCTACAGATTCCATAACTTGCTGAGTTTTTCTAATGATGAATTTTTAATTCTCTTCATTTCTTAATAAGTCTCTGTGAGGGAATAAAAGCTCTTTATTCTCTCAGATACTAATTTATTTATATAATTATATAGTCATAGTTTCCTATTACACACAGTAGTAGTTGATAATGCTACTATCATTTCTCATTCGATATTTCTCTTTTAAAATTTTTTAGACTCATATGCAGTTTAAGGATAATATGAGGCCAGGCTTGGGACACACACCTGTAATCCCAGCATCCAAGAAGGCAGAGGCAAGACTATCAGGAATTCAATCCCAGCCTGGACTATGTGGGACACTGTCTCAACTCTCCTCCTTAAAAACAAAAGAGAGAAAAGAGAAATAAGTATGAAAATATTCTCTGCACTGTCTACCTACTTCCTTCAAATGATGCTGAGTTTCAAAATTGTAATATGACATTGCAATCAGAATGTGGACACAGATATAATCCAGAGAAAGAAAAGCCTCACCAGCAGAAAACTTCTCTTGATGAAGGTCACAGTCACACTGCTCTACCTTACCATTCTGACACCTAACATCCATGATTCATTTACACTTCAACAATGTTCTCATATAGAAGCTCACAGTACTGTAGCAGGGAGACTGCTAGTTAGTTCTTGGCTGTTCATTCCTGAAATAACCTCTCGGAAGCTGTATTAATTAAATCACTGCTTGACCCATTAGCTCTAGCTTCTTATTGGCTAACTCTTACATCTTAATTTAACCCATTTTTATCAATCTGTGTATTGCCATGAGGCTGTGGCTTACCAGGCAAAGCTCCAGCGCTGTCTCCAGCAGGGACTACATGGCTTCTCACTGACTCTGCCTTCTTTCTCCCAGCATTCAGTTTAGTTTCCTCCATCTAGATAAGTTCTGCTTTCCTATAGGTCCAAAGAAGTTTCTTTATTCATTAACCAATAAAAGCAACACATAGACAGAAGGACCTCACACACCACAGTACTTCTTTCTTTTTTATTGTTAAAAGAAAAATTTACATTTACTCTACTTATTCCTGGCCCTCTCGCTCCCCCACTACCCCACTGCCCTCCCCCTGCTTCCTTAAGATGGGTCAGGATACCCTGCCCTATGGGAAGCCCAAGGCCCTCACCCCTCCATCTCGGTCTAAGAAGATGTGCATCCATATAGAATAAGTTCCCAAAAAGCTAATACATGCAGAAGAGATAGGTCCCAGTGCCATTATCATTGGTTTCTCAGTCAGTCCCCATTGGCAGTCACATTCAGAGAGTCCGGTTAGGTCATATGCTCATTCAGTACTGGTCCAGCTGGATTTGATGAGCTCCCAATAGATCGAGCACACTGTCTCTGTTGGTGGGCCAGTCCCTCACGGTCCTGACTTCCTTGCTCATCTTCTCCCTTCTTCTGCTCTTCCACTGGACCTTGGTAGCTCAGTCCCTTGTTCTGATGTGAATGTGGGTCTCTGGCTCTATCTCCATCCATCATGCGAAATTTTCTATGGTGACGATTAAGATATTCAACAAAGTAACTATGGGACAAGTTCAGTTCAGGCACCCACTCCTCTGCTGCCCAAGTACCTAGCTGGGACATCCCTGTGAATACCTGGGATCCCCTCTAGAGACAAGTCTCTTGCAAATCTTAAAATGACTCCCATTAATGTAGATATCTTATTCCCTTCTCCAATATCCACCCTTCCTCCATCTCCACCCTCCCACTTCTTTGTAACAATAATTTCAAGATGATGAACTGATGGTTTCCTATGATTAGGTTATTTAAGACACTTCATAAATATATAGAAATAAAAATTAGACTGGTTGGCAGATTACACATAGCCCAGAAGGAGGCTACATAAGCATAGTTATATATATGTACACACAGAGACACAGAGCTAAATAAAGTATAAAAAAGTCTCCCTTGCAGGATGGAAGCCAGAACAAAATCTATTGCATGTTACCTAACAAGCAGTAATATTTCCAAATAACAAATTACAGAAGAAATCATAACAGAATTTTATGAGATGAAAACCCAACTTAGTAATGTGTTTGTGAGAAGGAGTGCAGAGCTAAGGAGGAAACATTCAGAGTGAATTCACGTGTGGAATGTTTGTGAATCAACACTTTCAGTCTCTGTCATAAGGAACTAGAAAAATAAATCCAAAGCAAGTGGAAATCAATAAAACTGATATTAGGACATCAATTGGGGGGAATCCATTAGCTTAAAATTGTTTGGGGGGAGAAAAAAATCAATAAAATAAACGAAAACTTAGCCAGCTAAACAAAGCACAAATGATTAGTATCAGAAAAGGAAAATGAGGCATCATTATAGATCACATGGACATTAAAAGAGTAATAACAATATAATTAGCAACTTTGTTCATAAATTTGAGAACTGAGTTTCAATGGTCTAACTTCTCAAATGACACTGCAAAACTAAAACAAGAATAAATAGACAATTTTGGTGTGCTTCTATCTTTTAAAAACACTGAACAAATAAACAATATAACCTTCCAAAACAGAAAATTTCCTGCCCTTATTGTTTCCAGACACAGAAAACTGTACCAATTTTCTATTATCTCCTTTTTAAAATTAGGAGAAAGAATACTTTCCAATTAATCCTATGAGGCCAATATTACTCTGTATCAGAACCAGACTATCTTACACAAAAATAAAACTATAGAATTTTTGATCACTGATGCAAAAAATCTTCAACAAAATGTCAACAAATTGAGTTCAAAGTGTATAAAAAAGAATTACATAAAATGACCAAACAACCTGCCATCCAGGAATGCAAATCTGGTAGTCACTCATTTGTGCCATCTCTCAACAAATTATGGAGGAAGGGCTTTCTCAGCATGACAAGCTACAGCTATAACAAAGCTTACAGGTAACCGTCATGAGCGTGTCACACCTGAAACACAGACGAACACATTTGTGTCTTTCCAGAGCACCAGAATCTATCAAATAGCCAATAAGTTCACAGACTACACTCGTTTCTTTGACTGCAATTTTCCAAGTGTTTCCCTTGAGAGCTGGCCATTAGTAATCAGAGTTCTTTTTCTTCTAAATTTCAATCCTTACAGATCACACCACAATACACAAGCATGCAGATTACAGAATAACTTAAAATTATTAAAGAGGTTGCAGCTCATAGAGGCTGTCCTGAAGTGTCTTTATGAGTCTTTGAAATTTACAGACAGTACACTGAAAGCAAATTTTTCAGAATCTTTTGGATGCAGTGGAATGGTGAAAAAAATCTTTCAGATCAACAACTAAAAGATGGTATCCTGCAGGAATACCCAACAGGCTGTGGCAGCCCAGGTTGAGTTGCCCCCATTATTTCCATACAATCATTTACTGGTCTTAGATCTTGCAGCAGCCTCCATTTACCAGAGTTTTTTCTTAATAACAAAGATAGGAGTATTCCAGGGAGAAGTGGATGGCACTATATGTCCTGCCTCTACCTGTTCCTGGACCAGGGTATGAGCAGCCTATAATTTTTCCTTACTTAGGGGGCCATTGCTCTATCCATACAGGTTTTTCACTTTTCCATTTTATGGGAATGCTTTCCGGCTGCTCTGCAATGGCCCCTAAGAAAAATTCCCCAACCTTGCACACTGTTCAGATGAATGTTGTATTATTTTCTTGTCTGCCAAAATTTGCAGATTTTCACCCAACCCCTACTCAGGGACAAAGCCCTGGTCTGCTAACATGTGCTGTACAGGTTCAGTGGTCGTAGCTTGCAAAACATCTCCTCCCCACAAATTGAGAGGAAGGTGTTCCAGGACAAATGGTCTAAAAATGTCCTTATGACCTCCTTCATTGTCCTTCCAATCTAAATACTAGGTACTGCAATCTCTGCAATCTGGAGAACTAGCCATTCAGCCATTCCTACCCCCCAACCCCGTAATGTCATAGAGGCTAGCTCTAGAGGCCAGGCCATGGGCCAATTTTTTTTTTTTTTTTTTTAGAAATCACAGAAGAATCAGCCCCTGTATCTGGAAGACCTTGGAACATTTTTCCATTAATTGTTAAGGTAAGTGTGGGGTGGTTCTCTAAACTAGAAACCCAAAAAGCTCCATGGAGTCCCATGGAGCCAAACCCCTTGCCCCCTCATTCTTGTTTTAAAAATGGATTAGTAGAACAAAACATGGGCAAAAGCTTTTCTGGCTCCTTGAGGGATGACAAGGACTCCCACCCCAATCAATCATAATTTTAATTTTTCTAGCATAATCATACTCTATAATTCCTGGTAAAATTTTAATTCCTTTAAATGCCGAACTACTTCTTCCTAAGACAATTCCTGTTCACCCCTCTGGAATAGGTCCATATACTCCAGTCCCCAAAGCCTGCACACCTATCTCTGGGGTCAATACTGCCCGGACAGAAATACAGAGGTCCAGTCCAGCACTTCCTAGGGTGCCTCAGACAAGGTTGTGGACAGTGAGGTGTTTCTTTGAGGAATGAATCTGATGGGAACAGCTGGTCCGCTCATTACCCTGTACACTTGCACTTTGGGGGTTCAGGGCAGGCCCCTCCTCCTATTTTCCAACATGGGAAGGGGATTTCCTTGAATGTCATTTTTAGAGCAACACTCATTAGCCACCTTTTGACATTTCAGGCAAACATCTATATTTCCCCTGGGATGACTACCCACCCATTTATCTGCAGGGCAATTCCTTTTGAAATGTCCCAGTGGCCCCCAAAGAAAACAAATCTTTGATCTAGCTCCACCTTGACATCCCCTAAGAGCAGAAGTGATTACCTGTACCATAACATGAATGCCATCAATGTTCTTGCATAACCAGATATAGTCAGTTAAAGTTCTATTTCTATGGGGACATTATAACCTCATGACAGTATTTGTTAGCATTTTAATAGGTCAACTGCTTTATGACAGACATAGCTGTGTTCACATCCCCAAATATGAGATTCCCCCAGCTGTAACAAGTGGTCAACAAACTCAGAATAAGGTTCTGAGAGTCCGTGAAGGACCTTAGACAGTTGTTACCCTGCTCCTTTATTAGGTAGAGCTTTCTATACTTTAATAGTCATGGAAGCTATCTGAGCAAAAACAGCGAGGTCATGAGTAATCTGTGCTGCTAAGCCCATGTACAGTTCTGTGCCAGTCAACATGTCAAGGTTATGCTGGGGGAAACCTGTGGCCACATTAAGCTGTGTGGTATCTGTGCAATTTTCCTGCATTTCACCTCTCCATAACAAATCCACAAAGGATTCCATTAAAGCTACTGCATCTCTTAGTTTTCTTCCAACTTCCTTTTTAACAATACAATATCCCTTTCTAAAGTCTCTTCTTCCTCTTCTATATTCCTTTTAGTACTTTTAACTCCCCCACCCCCAAAGCTCTTCACAGATTCTTCATCCTGAATCTCTTCAAAGAGATTTGAATTTGGCTTTGGCCAAATTCTCTAATTGTTCTTTTACTTTTACATCATCACTGAGAAGAGCATCTCTGACTAAGCGCCATAGTGAAAATGTTACATGGAAAAATTCTTCTGGCCCTCGCTCTTTTAACACTTTTTGAAAGTCAGCTTTCACCTGCTCCCAGTCAGGAGTATTAAAGCCCCCTGCTTGTAAAAAGCAGAGACTAAACTCTAAAAGTGTCTTAATGAACTCTTGTGCTGTCTCAGTTTTAATACCAGTCCCTTGCTTCTCTAAAAGAACTATCAATGGACCCATCAGTTGGTTCGTCAATATTGGAACAGAATTACTAGCACCCATCCTCAGTTTACACTCACCATCAATATCTTACCTGCTGGCCAGCCTTCCGAGGGCGATCTCTCAGGGGTCCCTACTGATGGCCTCCAACTGTAATGCCTGTGCTACTGGATAGTTCACGAGTTGCGCAAAGGGCTGGAAATTGAAACACAAGAGACATCGGTCATCCGTGAAGAGAGAATGCTAAATGCCATTTATTCAAGCTTAGAAAAAACCTTATATACCTAACTGCTAAACAATGGAAATGCCCCCCCCAGCAGGTAGAAAATTACCAGGCCCAAAACAGAGTAAATAACAGCCCTATAGCTAACCATCAGCGGGGGCAGAGGGAACACAGGAACAAACAGAATGTTTTGCTGGAAAATGCAAGAAGTAGTTTACCAGAAACTGCAAGCTATTCTCAAATGAGCCCTGGGAGGAGGAGTAGACAGACCTGTGGGCCCTACACTGTCAGAATGGTTAAAACCAAAAATACTGAGGACAGCTTATATTGGAGAGAACGTGGAGTCAAGGGAATAGCCCATTACTGCTGGTGGAAATGCAAATTTGTACAGTCACGTTGACAATCAGTATGGCGGTTTCTCAGAAAATTGGGAATCAGTCTACCTCAAGACTCAGTGATACCACTCTTGCACATATAGCCAAAGGATACTCAATCATACCACAAGGACACTTGCTCAACAATGTTCATAGCAGTATTATTCGTGATACCAAGAACCTGGAAATAACCTAGATGCCCCTCAACTGAAGAATGGATAAAGAAAATGTGGTACATTTACACAATGGAGTATTACCCAGCAGTAAAAACAAACAAACAAACAAACAAACAATGATATCATGAAATGTGCAGGCAAATAGATGGAACTAAAAAAAAGTCATCCTGAGTGAGGTAACCCAGACCCAGAAAGACAAGCACAATGTGTAGTCACTCATAAGTGAATATTGGATGTAAAGCAAAGGATAACCAGACTACAATCTACAGCTCCAGAGAAGCCAGGTAATAAGGTAGACATAAAGAAGGACACATGGATCATCATGGGAAGGGGAATTAGATGAGATCCCTTGAGTAAACTGGTAGTGAAAGGGGGCAATATAGAGGAGGGCATGAGGGAGATGAAAACATGAGGGAATGAGATGGTTGAGGGGAGAGAGGGATGGAGTGAGTGGGAGAGCAATGAAAGAGAGATCTTGGTAGAGAGTGCTACTATGGGGTTAGGGAGAAACCTGGTGCTAGGGAAATTCCCCAGAATCCACAAGGATGACCCCAGTTAAGACTCCCGACAATAGTGGAGAGAGTGAACTCTGTAATTTAGATTGGTGAATACTCCAACTACCATTATAGAGCCTTCACCCAAGAACTGATGGAACCAGATGCAGAGACCCACAACCAAGCACCAGGCTGAGCTCCAGGAATCCAATCAAAGAGAGGGAC